>JASDQU010243756.1:61189-105455 GCA_032191745.1 Picea mariana | reverse complement strand
AATAACCAAGACAGAGTCAGTAGTGTTTCAGCAAAGCGTAATCCATTAAAACAGTGTTTCAGCAAATGACAGTTAAACAAAACATAAACAGAAATTATACACACACACTTCTAACTAATGGGTGAATCTTGTGATGAAGGTGGGCCCTCCCTTCTCACAAGATTCCCCTGAAACGAGAAACTTAGAGACGAATAATCAAGGAAGTCTTATATTCATCTGTTGAAATATCACATTATAAATTGGAAAGATCGAATACGTCCCGCTTCTCTGGAGTTGCTTCAGTACATCAAAACTTGGATCCTTCGAATGGTGATTTCCCTTGAATTTAAAGAGGAAATCCCCTTCGATACAATTATTACAAAGCATATCTGAATCCTACACTAAATCGGATCTTCTTTCTAAATCAACATAGGATGTCCTATTCTCACGCAACCGAATGCTAATACAGGAGCTGCACAATATTGTTGTTACGGCTGGTGTAACAGCTTCTTCTCATAGCTGCTGATTTTGTTTCAGCATCACAACTCACGGGCTGTTTCAGCCATGTGAATTGCTCTCTTGACTGTGTTGGCCTTGACTGCTAACTGTCACGGCTCGTGTTTCAGCATCGTGGCGGTCTCTTCTGTGTTTCAGCATCTGCACTTCTGAAATGAGTGACAGCTCCGTATTTCGGCATCTGCATCCTCGAGCTATGTAGCTGCTCCGTGTTTCAGCATATGCGTCCTTGGACTGTGTAGCAGCTTCCGTGTTTTGGCATATGCAACTTCGTGTTTCAGCATCAGTTCAACAGCGGCTTTGGACAGTTCCGTGTTTCAGCGCCGGCCTCAAGTGCTAATCTGCAGTTATGGACACTTATGCACTTCTAATCAATGGTTAAGTACGAGAGTGATGTAAAATATCATGCAAACCAGATTAAACATGTAGTGATGAGAAAGGACGTTGTATACCTTGGAATGATCAGTTGGAATGATAGTATAAGTCTAAACACAGGTGGTCCAGGGTATAATAATGGCAAAAATTATGGGCAAAAAGGTACAATATGTGGACCTAACAATAGGAATGATGCTAAGAAAGCTAGTCATGTATGAGATTAGAACATGGTTGTATATGGCAGGCTATGGTTATAGAAAGGTTATGTGCCACACAAATACCCAATGAGCTTCCTACCTTTAAATAAAACTTGGACTGCAAACTTTTTGCTACATCTAATAAACACTACATAATTGTATTATTGGTGTAGTGTTCATGTCGAAAAGGAAGGCATCGAAGTAATTGTGAAGACAATGGGAAGTGTGTGGATATGCATCAATACATTGGCCACATTTCCAATTTATGGATGGTGAGTTACATGACTTAGATAAAGATCATTTTGAAAATCAATGCAAGCTACATTGAATAAGTAGGCATTGAGAGTTGCACTCATGCCTAGTAAGGGGCAGAGTTGCACCCATACATGATGGAATTGTATATTTAAATGCATTTTGCTGAATGCATTTTATGAGTGCATGTATATAGGTTTTTGCATGGAAATAATATTAATGGTTGAAATGTTTCTAACTCATGAAGTTGAGAACATTTCAGGAACTGTTAAACATTGCAATAGGAAAGATGCAAGTGAGGTGGTCATAGGAATAGTGACTACATAAAATTTATGTTCAGAAAATTGAAGAAATGAACTTACTGTTATTAATTATGAATATGCATATGAATAGAATGATGAGTCATTTTATTTGGTTGAATTGTTTGGTAATTGTGATTGAATTTCTAGGTGCAGGCAATTCTAAGATCATGGCATAAGGTGTTATACATGTTCAATTATGATGTACAGAAAATACTGACAATCTATTGGTTGTATGCAATATATAATCATTGCAAGAAAAATGGTATTTAGCATGGTGCTTGTTGAAAACCATAAGGAAAACTACATTATGTTATTCCAATAACGATGAAAAAAAAAAATATGAAATAGAATTTCATATTTTGGGAAAATTCAAATTCCTTATGAAATTAATTTGATTTCTAAAATGGAATTTTTATAATGCTCTCATGATAATTGCATGTGTATGATGCGGATGAGATGATAATGATTAAAGTGGGAACTCCTGCAGCCACGGTGCTCCGAGTCTTCCTGTCTGACCTGTACTGGAGACCTAGAAGGGAGGTTGAGTAGCCGATAAATTGTTGGACAGTGAAGGTGCATACTACCTTGGGTTGTATAGGCATGTGGGGAAGATAGACCATTGGTTGGAGTGTTGCTGAGGTTTGGTGCCTTGACCTAGACTATGTTGATATTGATTGTGGGTCGTGGTTATCTTGGGAAGCCATTGTCCTGATGGTGTCATATCCCATGCTTGGGAATGATATGTTGCTGAGAGTTTACCAGTAGTGAGATATAAGGCTGGGTGGAACGTCATGGATCTACAGCTAGTTGTTGCTTCAATGCAATTTAATTGAAGCATGTAATAAGGAACACTGAGTTGAATTATTTTCTAAAGTAGCTCTATGGAATAGAGCAATTGACTTCAAGTTGCAGTATGAGTACCATATTTGGTGTTGGAAAGTAGAGCACCAGATGGATGACAAGCTTTCAATAGCTAAAGCTTGGAAATTTTAAATAATTTGAATGGTACAAGGTATATAAAGCACTGAGGATTTTTGAAAATTTTGTTGCATATGTGTACATTATGCACTGAGGATAGTGCATAAATAAGGGGAGGGGATTGTAACATCCCTAGGCTGGACCCAAATGTAAAATTAAATGAAAATATACTTAAGCTGGTGAGTTGTCTTATATATTTTTGGCATGCATCTTCCATGGTGTAGTGCGTGCATGTACTGCATAGTAAAGTGATAAATGGGCACATTCCAGGATACCACGTGCAACATCTTAAGTGCACGTGATATTGAGGTCAACGAACCTTTGTGTATATGCTATGTTTGATAGGTTGGTGAACCAAGTTATTATAAGCTAGGATGATTATGTTTTGATTAGGCCGGAGAGACTAGATGTTAAAGGCCAGTGCACCTACTTGGTATATATCTCATAATTAATATAAAAAGACATCGTTGTGTGTAGACTGACCATGATAAAAGATATGGGGGACTAAACTCCACTAGTTAGGGAAAGGGAGGGGCCTAAAAGTTAAGGAAAAAGGGCTAAGCTAGGGAGCTTAATCCAAAAAGGAATATTATATTAATATTTCTTACAGGATAAAGTATGGATAATTATTTTATCCTAAGTCTAAAGTTGGGGACAAGTGGGCCAAAGTAGCTCCCAACATGACAAGTGTCAATTTGGAGACATGCACACATATTGTTGGGACTTAGTTCATTTCCTATCATATTTTCCATCATGCAGACCATTCATTATTTTCCATCATTTAGCCATGATGCCATGACCATTTTTCACTCACGCGGTCAGTTATCCTCCATACTTTTTGTCATTGTACCCAAGCTTGTATCCATGGCCATATAGGTTTGGGTAGTTGGTTATCTATGGAGATGGACTAAAGAGGCGGGTTGTCAGGCCCATGGGATATTGAGGAAGCAGGTTGTCATTCCCATGGGATATTGAAGAGGTGGGTTGTCAGGCCCATGGGATATTGATGAAGCAGGTTGTCATTCCCATGGGATATTGAAGAGGCGGGTTGTCATTCCCATGAGAAATTTCTCTCTGGGTAAGAGAATTTCTAGGAAGTGACTTCCTGAAGGTGCTAAACTGCAACTACAGGGCTCTGAGACTTTCTTTCCGGCCTGTTGTTGAAGCCCTAGAAGGGAAGTGGGGCAGCCAAGGGACTGTTGAGCAGAGAAGGGGAACACTTTCTTGGGTGGGACAGGCATGTGGGGAATGAGAGACTATAGGTTGTTAGTTTGAGTAGGCACCTGTGGTGGGGTCTTACGTATTTTCCATGAGCCATTAGCTTGGTTAGGAACCCTTTACCTGGGTGGAGTTTAGTCCTAGCTCGGGGGTGACTCATTGTTGAGAGTGATGAACAATGTGGTCTAAGGCTGGGAGGTTCGTGGAAGGCATGCACATAGTTGGTGATATTCTTACCAAGATAAGTGTCAACTGTGTGATAAATTTACCTACTGCATTATTATTTCCGTGTTTATTTTTACGGATTTATCCTGTGTATTATTTATAACTGTGTTTATATTTATTGTTATTTCCTGTATATGTTGTATGTATGCATTTACTGTTATTTTAGTATGAATCCGTGCATTTACATATNGCAAGAGTTCTGTATGTATATATTGTTATTGCATGCAGATAGAAAATTGTATGTGGCATAGCTCAGTTGGATACTGGGTCTGTTACATTATGTTCCACAAAGAGAACATAAGAGTTCTTTGGTGTAGCGTGGCCAAGCATGGATGGTCGGGGACATTACAAAATGGTTTAAGAGCTGAGTAAAGCATCTGAGTAGTGGCATAGCCCCATCTATTGGTGGCTGGGGATGTTACAGATCCCACTTGGGATTTTTTTGTGGACATGGTAAAGGAACAATATTACCCTGTTGGCAACTATGAGGACCAATATATGATATGGAACAAACTACAGCAAGAGAGGGGCTAAGCAGTTCTAGATTTCACCAACACCTTCCATACCTTGCGCACCAATATAGGTATCAAAGAATCCGAATGACATTTGGTTCTGAAATACCGTGGGGCTCTACATAGATACATCCAAACTGAAATGGATTTTTTGGACATCTCATCACTTAGTGCTTCTCATCGATATGTTGTTAAACTCAAGAAGAAATTTAAGCACCAAAACAAACAAGAGTTCAGGTCTTCAAATCCGCAACAAGCAAAGTATGATAAATATGTCCCTAACAAATAGTCTCCCGAAAACTAGTCTAAGCCATAGGATAAGAAGGGTCACGGGAAGATGAAGAAGGACACTGGAAAATCATGTGATTTCCACAAAATCCCCTGGCACAACACCGACGAATGTCACTCAAAACAACCATTGGTGGAATAAATAAAAGACAAGGAGTCGAACCCTGATTTGGAATTTGATTTAGAAAATACTGACAGAAGACAGATCATCGACACAGACCCCATTGCTATTGTCATGACCGCAACAATTCAACCAGAAGAACCAACAGATCCTAAAGAGGGGGAGCATATTTTTCATTCACAAATGTGGGTGAAGGGGACCCCACTGCATTTTATTGTTAATAGTGGAAGCCAGAAGAATCTCATCTTAGTAGAGTTCATCAAACAGTTGGGATTGTCGACAAAACCACACCCACAACCATACAACATTGGGTGGCTTCGCCAAGGATGAGATCTTCGTGTCAGCTAGTAGTGTCGATTGTCATATAGCATCCATCCCTTCAAGGATGAGGTATTATGTGATGTTTCCCCACTGGATGTCTGTGATGTTGTCTTGGGCCAGCCATATATGTGGAAGCGCCATGTTATCTATGAGTCTCGACCTCATAGTGTCATTGTTACTTTGGGGGGTTATCTCTACAAGATACCAGAGGTAGTTCCAACTACCGTCCCACCTAAACAATGCCGCAAGGTAGTATTTCATACTACAAAATTCAACTTCTTCACAATCTATTAAAAAGGTGAATAGAAGGATACTGCAACCACTACCGCCTCGACCCAAGCACCTTCTATCCAATAGAAGAAGGTCGACAAGATTGCAGAAAAGTGTAAATATTCCTTCTGCACACAGGAATATCATGTAGTCAGACTAGTTAAAAAGGTCCAACCCTTCCAACCACATGTTCATGACAACCTTCAACAAGATAAGCAGCGCAACTTCTCCAACAAGGCAAGCAACTCATCAAGATGCAAATTCAACAAACACTTTTCCCTCTCCCCTGGGAACTCAATGCAATGGATAAAATTGCTTCCTAAGGATGGAGGATTGATCTAGGTGTATATCGATGGCCACCCACCTTTTCAAATGGGCTCAAAACAGTATTTTGGCAATTTTGGTAATTTACTGTTTTTAGCAATTTTTAACTTATGTGGCCATTTTGAGGGCCTAAATGAAGGTTTCTCGAGATTGAGTTTCTCAATGATATATAAAGGCTATAATTTATTCCCCAAAATTAATTTTCTTGACCATACCTTTCCAACGAGCTATCGTGTGCCCCAAACGGAGATCGTATGCCAAAGTTACGCCCCCGAGAAGTCGATACACCAGACTACCCAAAACGGGGTCCACAAAATTGTTGGCTTTTCATCTTTTGGGGTTAGGGTTTGGAGTTTCTTAATGATAAAAATTCCTTTGGAGACTCATTGTAAAATCATCTTCTCATGGATGTGATTATGCGTCACATCTCTTCTTAGAGATAAGATGCCACCATTCTAGTGAGTCTTCCACTCTGTATTTTACAGTCTTTGTACATTTTCGCTCATTAATAGAAAATTGTGTATTAATGTATATCTGTGTTTATGGTTGCATCTCTGATACATTTATGTTATAATATAGGATATCTGAGATATCTCTGTACATTTATTTATTATATCTCCTCTCTCATTTCGTGCCGAAAATAATCTGGATCACATGTAATCGCATTTGTATTTTCCTATTGATGTCCATGGAAAGTTGTTTGGTATATTTTCACATGGATCTGTAGCGTAATTCAAACTGGAATCCATGTATGAAAAGTCAGTACAGATTGTAATGAGAAATGATTTCTTCCAGTTGGGTCCCCATTACTCCACTTCTGTGTTTTTTATAAGCTATTTCTGCCATCACAGATAGTCCTCTGACCTCACACATTAGGGGCAATCTGTTATAGAAAGATTTGCCTCACCCCATGCAATCTTGCACATAAGGCCTTTTTCCCATTTCCCTATTTAGACTTGAAGTTCCCTTTTGAAAATCCCAGAGCTAAAAATACAAGTTTTCGACATATATGCACCTTGCCTACTATACAACATGAGTATATGTATATTGCACCACTACAACTCGCGTACATCAGGAAATGTGCCCAAAATTGAAAAAAAGTGTCGGGTTTCCATGTCACATCACAAGATCAATGATAATTGGCCTTCCATATACTAGAAACRTTCTAACTCAACCCTTCAATTCCACTTGAAGGCTATAAATGTTCCAAATCCGAGCTATGGAAAAGAGAAGAAATAATTCAACTTTGAGAGAAAATTTACTCTTGAGGAATTATTCACTTCACATTGAGTCTGCATCCCTTTATCCTTTAAGTATAAACAAATTGTTCAACCCCCAAACTCTTCCCTTACTGATTGAGAACTTCATTGTCTCTCTTACATGATCTTGCCTTTTGTGGAGGATTGAAGTGGTGGAGGCCCAGTTGGAAGGAACTTAGTTTCTCCATTATGAACCATGTCGACATGGAAGTCTGTAACTCATTCATTATAGCTTAATAGAAATACTCTTTTCTCTTCCAATTAACATCTTGAAAATATTTGAATTGTTATTTCATGGGATTATTTGTTATGAATGCTGATGAATTATGCTATTGAATGTACTAACATCATATATTATCACCATCTGTTTGCATTGATTGGTTGTTGAGGACTAGTTGCAGATATATTTCTTTGGGTCAGGTGCTCAATGGTGGACTTCATCGAACATMTGGACAAGGTAGGCCTTTTATCTTGTCTTGCTAGCATATTTGTTTATATAGCATACTTGAGAGTAGAGTTTATTTCTGCAGTCATTTCCTTATGTTGTGGTGTACCCCTATCCATAGAGATATTTTCCTCGTAACAATGTTCCACCACATGTCTCACTCCAGCCAGAAGTYCTTATTAATGATGGTTGGAAAGACAATTCTAAATAACCTTCATTCCATCATCGTGTTTTTCCTATATTTTCATTACCATTTCCTCCTCCACCTCCACATAACCAACATGCCTAATAAGTTGATCATATTGCATCTCCTTCCTAGTCCTCACATGCTAGTAAAAAACTGAACACAACCATCCATGAACCTTTGTCAGGCAAAGGTAAAATAGTGTTCATTAATGCCAAGTCCTCTAGTGACTCCTTCCAGTCAGTTACCTCTCATGTTGAGAAGAATAATGAAAATTATACATCTCTCAGTAAAGGTAAGACTTATATTTCCAATCATCCAATCAATGAGAAGATAATCTCTACAAACAGAGGAGGAAAGACAACAAACAATGGAAAAAAAAAAGACTGCTTCTCATAGTAAATATGGCTTTTGATTATTATTGAACAATTTTTATGTTTGGGTTATTTTCAGACAACATGGTACTATTATCTTTATTTTTGGACAGCCAATCTTATTTATTTTTGTGGTGGAAAAATGTTGATAATTTGGTTTCCATTGATGTCAACCCTTGAACAAGCCCCAATGGTGTGGATTAAGTACCCGAAGTTGAATGAGGAAAATGGACATGAAGGACAAAGTGACTGTAGGAAAGACCCTCATAGATGGATACTACTCGTTGTTTCATTTCCAATGATATTTGGAATGCCACGTAGTTCCTCATAGTTAGAGAGATGTGACTTTGTGAATTTGTAAGCCCCAAATAAGTGTTCAAGAAGCTCCTAGATAGTTACAAGTATTTAATGAAAGGGTAAATTTGTTGTAAAAAGAAAACCCTAGAATCCCTAAATTAAGGAGAGGAGTTACCTAGCACAAGTATAAATATACCTCAAGGAGTATTTCACAAGGAAACTCACACATTGATTCATTGATTATCTATCTTGTGAACTAGTGATATTTTTGCTAAGGTAGTGATGGTATTTTTCTTAGGCAGGTCAAGGGTGAAAGTCTTGGAGTTGAAAAAAACATGAGTAACCCTATTTTTTGAGTTATTTGCAAGTTACAGGTCAGAAGGGTGTGGATGTACACATGCTACAGTGGATAAAAGAACAAATATCCACGGGTAGTAGAGATAAAGTCATGGATCTATGAAAATCTCATGAAAGATTGAGTAAATCTTGGTACCAGGTCCCTGAAGTCTGAAGGAAGTTTATAGGTTAGCATATTAGAGTTTTAAGTCAGCTATAGAGGTATTGATATGGTTGTATACTTGTTTTGATGGTTACCTTTTGTGATGATGTGGTGTATGCTTGAGGCATACTTGGTATGGTTGGTTTGATATTTGAATATGGTATATTTTGGTTGCTTGGTTGAGTGAGGAGCATTATTATATATGTTTCAGTATATGACATGGTTGTTATAGTTCATATCCTTGAGTTCATGATTGTATGGTGGCATATGCATGAAGGACATGCATTGGTTCTTTGAGATACTTCATTGATGATATGGTATAGCTATATACATGATTGATGTTATGGTATATGGTACAAGTTGTATTCATGGTTGATGTTACAGTTTATGATTGATGCATGTTATATTTCACATGTTGGTACACAGTTGATGCATGGTATGGTACATGCATACAGGTTGGATACAGTGAAATGTTACAGGTTGGTGTGACAGTGGCAATGATAGTGACAGTGATAGTGAAAATGACAGTGACAGTGCAATGGAAGTGACAGTGGCAGTGATTTTGGTAGTGACAATTGATCTAGACTTATATTTCAAGGTGGAAGTACATAGAAATTGTAGGTGGTTGTAGCCAACTTCCGGTTGGATCTATAGAACTCAGGGGGTTGTATCCTCCTTCTAGTTGGAGCTAGAGAATTTAGGGAGTCATAGCTTCCTTTAGGTTGGAGCTTGAGAATAGGGGGTTGGAGCCTCCTTCTAGTTGTAGCTAGAGAGTCAAGAAGCTAGTGCTTCCAATGAATGTATTATTTTGATATATAAGAAAATCATTTCATGGTTTTCTCCCATTTTGGTTTCCACATAAATTATGGTGTACTGTGTATCTATTGTGATGTGATGTTGTTTATGATTATATTGTTGATGATATATTGAATGCAAATGATAAACTGTTGAATATTGTTGAAGAATATACTATGGTTAAAAGTAATTAAATTGTTCATTACTGATTCACGCCCCCCTCTCAGTAATCCAACAATTGGAATCATATTAGGTCATTCAAGAAGAAGTATAACCATTGGAAGGAGATCATGTATTACGCTAATATTGGGGTATCATAGTTTGATGGAGAGAACTATGCCTTCTGGGGAAAATAATGAAGACGTATATACAAGAATAGGGATTTGATGTTTGGCGATCAGTAGTAGATGGATACAGAGAACCAGCCACTCCCCCAATGAATAGAGATGGAAAAAGACTTGAATAAAATGATTGAAAGGCTAAAAACGCTATCGATAATGGTGTGACTCAATCAATACATACTAAGATTATACATTGTGAATCCAAAAAATAAATGTGGGACAAACTAGAGACTATCTACGAAGGAGATGAGAAAGTTAAGGAAGCTAAACTTCATATTTTTAGAGCCAAGTTCGAACAATTGAAGACAAATGAAGATGAAAACATAGCAGCTTAATTTCTATGAGTCGATGAAATATTAAAAAGTATTAAAGGTTTTGGAGACAAGATAAAGGAACAAGTCGTTGCTAAAAAAGCATTAATATCTCTACCAATGAGATTCGATTCAAAAATTTCATCTCTACAAGAAATAGTGGACCTAGCTACAATGACCATGGATGAGTTACATGGGATACTCACAACTTATGAGATGAGGAAAGAGAAAGACAATCTAGTGACAAAGGAAGCAACATTCAATGCATCCAAGAAGACAAAGAAGAAATATAAACAAAATTCAAAGTCACATTGTAGCTATAGCGATGATTCATAAGAATATGAAGAGGTGGAAAACTTAGTAAGAAAGATGAAAAGAGGAACCAAAAAATACAAAGGTATTCTTCCATTGAAATGCTTTAATTGTGATAGTATTGGTCATTTTTCTAATAAATTTCCCTATAATAATAAGGAAATTAATGAAGAAGATGACTCTAAAAATAAAAATAAGATCCAAAAGGGTAGAAGAAACAAAAAGAAAAATTTCAAGAAAAGTCTCTACACCAAGGAAGACAACTCATCAGACGAAGACAAAGATAGCAATAATGATACAAAGAGAGTAATTTTTATGGTAGTATAAGACTCCAATAAATAAATCTCTAAAGAAGAATGTGAAGAGGAAGAAGTCGATTACATAGAAGAATTTATGTGTTCCATAGAATCTCTAAAGAGGGAAAAGAAGAAAAACAAGTCACTCCAGGAAGAACTAAAGAAGAAAGAAGAATATCATAATTCCAACTCCAAAGAAGTCGAGTAGACTATCATGAAGCTAAAAATCCAAGTAGAAGAAAACAACAAAATTGAAGAAGCACTCAGAGGATAGATAGATGAAAAGGACAAGGTCATTGAAGGATTAGAGGCAGAGATTGCCACTCTAAGAAAATATCTTCAAAAGAAGTACATGAAGCAAAATAGCACCAGGATATTGGATAATATCATTAATAGTCAAATACCTTACTATGACAGATATGGATTACGATACAACCAGACACGGACATAGAACTCTTCAAGCTCCAAAACAATAGAGCTAGAATCATAACTAAGAAGTTATGTAGAAGTCGTTAGAGTTCCCTCTAAGAAAGAACAAGACACAAAGACTCGAGAAGAAGATTACATAGACACTACACCACCTAGAATATTCATAAGTCAGTATAAGTAGCAGCCAGCTATAGAAATACCTCAAGAAGAAGAAGGATTCAGAAGAGCAACACCATTCAGAAGATATTCCACTCTCAAGTGTCAAACTATTTTTCTTGGTTCATGTTATTCATGTAATAATTTTGGGCACAAAGTTGTAAATTTTAGAGCCAATACCAAGAACAAAAGCAACGATGAATGTTATATAAAAAATAGTTATCCTAGAAGATCTCATGAAGCACAGGATAGAAGCTACAATAGACTTGGATCATTGAGTGATGAGGTAGAATGATACAAATGCAACAACTTTTGAAATATGTCTAAAAACTGCAGACTCACCATTCCTCCAAGGGAACCAAAGAAGAATATCATTAGTCCTAAGCAGGAACCACAAAGGATATGGATAAGAAAGCATGATCAATTCAACACTGAAGAATGCAACCTTGCTCTAAAAGCTCAACACAAGAAATGTGGATGGTATGTTGACAGTGGATGCTTAAAGCACGTGACAGGTGATAAAGATGGGTTTTTAACATTGAAGAAGGAAATAGATGGATAAATTTCATTTGGGAATGACAAATCATCCATAATTATAGGAAGAGGCACAGTCAAACTCAAAAGTAAGGATGCCATGATAGAAAACTTTTTATTGATTGAAGACATGAAACAAAATCTGCTAAGTGTAAGTCAAATGTGTGATCAAGGACAAAAACTTGTGTTTGACTCAAATAAGTGCAAGATAAGGAAAGAAGAATCCATAAACTTGGTGGCTACAGATGTAAGAATTCCAAGCAACATATATGTTATAAATGAATTCAGAAAGGAAAGATGTTGCTTAGGAAAGGAAGATGAAAGTTTACTCTCACATAGAATAATGGGTCACATAAATTTTTATAATATTTTCAAATTCAGCAAAAGAGAAGCAGTAAGAGAAATGCTCAAGATTTCAAAGCCAACAAATATTCTATGCAAGCATTGTCTATAGGGAAAACAAACCAATACCAAGTTCAAATCAAAGGAGTATTCCACAAAAAAAACACTGGAGATTGTACATACTTATTTGGTTGGAATGATAAGAATGAAGGGATTGAAAGGTGAACACTACTTCATGCTACTAGTTGATGACTACACAAGAATGACTGTATTTTTCTTTCTCAAGAATAATTCATAGGAATTTGAAAAATTAAAGACATATAAAGAGATGGTTGAAACTGAGATAGAGTTGAAAATAAAGTGCTTGATATCAGAAAATGGAGGAGAATTTACATCAAAGGACTTCATGGAATTATACAGTGAGCATGGGATAAAGAGGCAATTCTCAGTAGCCAATAAACCTCAGCAAAATGGATTTGTCAAATGGAAGAACAAAACAGTACAGGAAATGGCTAGAACCATGTTAATGTATTCCAAGATGAAAAACATATTTTGGGTACAAGTAGTGCATACAACAGTTCACATTCAGAATAGAGGGATGATCCAAAATAACAATGATTAGACTCCATACAAGATATGGAAAGGACGACCAACAAATGTGAATCACTTTAGGCTATTCAGAAGCAAATGCTACATCAAAAGAGAAGATGGAAGAATTGGAAATTTTGATTCTCGAGTTGATAAAGGAATATTGGTTGGGTACTCAAGCAAAAGGAAATCATACAAATGATTCAATCTAAGACTCAATAGAATAGTAGAAAGCATCAATGTGACAATTGATGAGATATAAGAATCAAATATAAAATAAAGTAGAGAATATATAGTGGAACAGGATCACAAAGAATATTTGAAAGAAGAAGAAGTAGATGAAGAATCAGATGAAGAAGAAGGGCATCTAGAAATAGAGAAATAACAACAGGATCTTCAAGTACCTCCAAAGACACCTAGCAGACGAGTGCAGAAAAATAATCCATCAAAATAGATCATTGGAAATAAAGATGCAAGAGTTGAAACCAAAAGAAGAATATTCTCACTAGAACAACAACACCTAGCACTACTATCTACTATTGAGTCAAGCAATTTTGAAGAATCCAACAAGGATGGACATTGAATCAAAGCTATGGATGAATAATTAGATTAGATAGAGAAAAATGACACATGGGAACTGGTTCCAAGACTAAAGAACAAGAACTTCATTGGTAGAAAGTGGGTCTTCAGAAACAAGTTCAACAAGGATGGACAAGTTACCAGGAACAAAGTAATATTGGTATGCAAAGGATACTCTCAAGTTGAAGGTATACATTTTGAAGAAAATTTTTCCCTAGTTTCCATGATGGAAGAAATTAGATTGATCTTAGCCTATGCTTGTTCAAAGACAATCAAGGTCTATAAGATGGATGTAAATTTATCCTTTCTAAATAGAGAATTATAAGAAGAAGTCTACATTGAACAACCTGAAGGGTTCATGTTATCAGAAAATGAAGATTGTATTTTCAAGTTAAAGAAAGCATTATATGGACTCAAGCAAGCCTTGAGATCATGGTATTCAAGACTGGACAGATACCTAAAACAACAAGGCTTCAAGAAAGGAAATGCAAACAAAAATCTCTACATAAAGGTAAATCAAGATAGTATCCTGATAATTGAATTTTATGTTGATGATATTATCTTCAGAAGTGATGATGACAAGATGAGTAAGAAATTTTCCAAAGACATGCATAATGAATTTGAGATGTATTTTCTTGGAGAGTTGTCTTTCTTTTTGGGTCTCCAGATATGTCATAGCAACAAAGGTATCTTTATCTCATAGACCAACTATATCAGAGAAATGTTGAATAAGTTTGGAATGATAGATTACAAACCAGTGAGTACTCCTATGCAAACCAATTCCAAGTTAAGTAAGAATGATGATTCTAAAGATGCATATCAGAGACAGTACAGATCAATGATTGGAATATTACTCTATGTAACAGCTTCTATACTAGATGTGATGCAGACAGTTGGTCCTTGGACATGTTTCAAGGTTTCAAGTAGCATCAAAGTAATCACATGTTATGGAAATAAAAAGGATATTCAGATACCTCAAAGGTACAAAAGAGTTTGGATTATGGTATCCAAAAGGGAATGATCTATCTCTTGCCTCCTACACAGATACAGATTGGCCAGGCTATATTGATGATAGAAGAAGTACAAGTGGAGCATATTTATACTTTGGTGAGTGTTGGGTATTATGGTTAATAAATAAATAGTCATCGGTATCCTTGTCTATAGCAGAAGAAAATACATTGCAACAACGGCTTATTGTACTCAGTTTCTTTGGACAAATCATACCTTACAAGATATACAAGTAAAGTGTGATGCGCTCATTTCAATACTTTGTGACAACACCAATGCCATCAATTTATCCAAGAATCCAATGATTCATTATAAGATGGAGCACATTCTGATAAAGTATCACTTTCTACAGGAACAAGCTACAGATAAGAACATCAAGCTAGAGTATGTCGGGACAAAAGAGAAGATTGTATATGTGTTCACCAAATTGCTTGCAAGGGAAAATTTTGAGTATCTGCAATAGAAGCTTGGATTAGTTTCTACCCCACAATGATTCACATGGAATCAATATTAATAGGACAGGGGGAGAGTAACAAAAGTATTGAAATATGATGCAAGAGCATCTCTCCACGTCAGCCAGCCAGCCATGTCAATGCGTGCATTCAAAGTTGAAGAGAGGCGCAGTCCTCGTCTTCCATTTTGAATTTGAATGCAATTTAATGTTTAGGTTGTTGAGCCGTGAAGTCGTTCCTTTGCATAGGAATTAGAGTAGATAGGCCTTTAATGTTTGTAAGGCTAAGATCTAGATCCGATTTGCATACTAGACAGCCCTTTCAATGCCATTGAATAGGGTAGGTAGATTGGAGGGAAGAGCTCGAAGATCCCCCTCAGGTAAAAGATATTTTGGGGTCTCATTTTGTAGTAGTTATCATAGAGAAGAGAAGAGAAGAGTCGAGACCTTGTTACAGGCCGTGCTTAGGAACGCCTTTTACAAACAGGCATTTGTCATTTTAATACAAACAACAGTTTTTCTTGCATATTTCTTGTGTTGAATGAATGTCTGTGAGTGTGTTCTATTTATGTTGTGAATGTATGTTGTAGTTTTGAATTTGCAGGAGTGTTCTTGATTTCAGGTGACGGTATTTGAGGTTTTATGCTAGGAGGGCGTGACAGAGTGATATGGACTCTGAATACTAGTGCACTAAAGCACATCTGAATTCTATGGGTTCAGACAAAGATGTGCCAGGTGAGCACAGAAACTGGAATCATCAACTCAGAGGAAGACCTATGAGGTTGTTGAACACCTTGGAGGCAGGGCTGTGAAGAAGAAAACAGTTGCAGACAGAATCTCTGAGGAGTTTTGTGAAGCTATTCCAAGTGGGCATTGAGCAGGTGCAAGGGAGTGCATAGGAGAACTTTGATGTAAGTTCTTAAGAAGTCAGAATCACTGAGGATTCTTAACACCCTGCCAGGAGGGCATTGAGACAGTGTGTAGATAAGCACAGGAAGAAAACTCTTTGAGGTCAGAGATTGAAGAAGAGTCCAAGAAGAAGGATCTTCACAGGGTTGTTGAACACCCTGAGCACTCAGCAAGAGGTTGCTTGAGTAGAAGGATAGCCAGGAGGGCATATGAATTCTCCATTTGAGGGAGCAGGAAGAAGGAATTATTTTCGTTAGAGATCTAAGTTCATGAGTAAGATTAGAAGGGATAGCACCTCATGCATGCAGAGACTCTGCAAGGAGTGTAGGAGTCATGGAAACCTCTTAAGGTTTTAGAGAAGGTCAAGCTCAAGAGGGCGAGTGCTTTTATGCACAAAGCCGTAGATGCAGGGAGTGCAGAGGCTATAGAACTCCTTGAAGGGTTCAGAGTTTTTAAAGCTTAGGAGGAACAATGCTTTTATACGCACAGGTGAGAACTCAATTTGTGGAGCTCACAAGAAGAAGAAATCAAGGTTGAGGCCCTTGAGAATTTGGAAAAAAATCTTCCAAGTCCTGGAAGAAAGCACAGAAGTTCTGGAGGTGCACAACAACCATTAGATCAGGCTGAGGAAAAGAAATCTGGACCGTCGAAGTCTTTACATCCAGGAAGAAGCATAGTAGATTGAGTGCACATAAGAGGTCTAAACCATCAGATCTTAGCCGAAGAACACGACAGCTGTCAGATCTATCGAGAGTTGCGAGGGAGTTAAACCCTCATACAACAGAGCAGAGGAGACGAAAGTCTCGAAAGGCATTGGCGCATCAGGATATTGGCATTTGGGATATCAGAGGTTCTGATGATGAGAGGTTGGGACATTACAAGTCCCAAAACAGTGAAAGAATCATAGCCATCGATCTGAGGAAGGACGCATGTCACGTGATCATCCATTTCGGAGATCCGGGCACCGGGACTCACAGAGGTGAGCGCTTTTTGACTTAGCATCTGGCGAAGTCCCAAGATTTGATCTGGATCATCCATCCATTTGGGACATGTGGTGGAAATCCAAGAATTCGGGAAGAAATTTTGAATGGGGAGAGTCCATAGGCATATTGGGATTCGGCGTTTCGTGAATCCTGAAGACAAGACGTTTGGAGCATTTCGGCATGCGAAATCGCAAAATCCCAAAAGGGGTTTCCTAGATGATGTCATATCGGAGGTTGGGATTCGAAACTTTGGGAGTTTTGAGGGCAAGAACCCAAAGGCATTTCGGTGTTTCAAAGCCCAAAATTGCGAAAAAGAGAAGGCTGGGACAAGCGTCATTTCGGCATCTCCCATATCGACATTTTGTGTATCGACACTTCGGGGGTCTAGAGGACAAGAGGTTGATCGCTTGGGTTACAAAACCCCAAAATAAGGTCAGGTTCATATGTGAAGTGGTCGTGTAGGCCACGACTTAGCCCTGAGGGCTAGTCGCTGACATAGGTGTTTCGGCCTATCAAAACTTCGGAGGATCAGAGGTCGAGACTTTTGTCCCGAAAGTCTCGAAGCGGGGAATAGCGAAATCGTGAGAAAATCATAGCCACCCGTTAGGAGGAGGAAAGGTGGCAGAGATCTAGAGATCTCGTGAACTCGGAGGTTCGCAGGGTGAGAGCCCAAGGATTGAGTGCTCCAAGTCGTGAGAAGCGAAGTCGCAAAGTAATCTAAGCCATCCATTAGAGGAGGACAGGTGGAAAAGATCAGAGGATCTCATGAACTCGGAGGTTCGCTAGGTGAGAGCCCAAAATTTGGGTGCTCGAAGTTGCGAGAAGCGAAGCCGTGAAGTGTCGAGGTTGCACCTAAGAGACACGTGGTCGAACCACATGGTGGGCCCTGTAAGTGGACCGGCGAACACACGTCAGACATTTAGAGGAGTCAACACCCCATTGACCTCTTGCCTCTTGGGGACTCAGGAGAAAAGGGAACAAAGGTTGGACCTTTGAACTCGTGAAGGCACGAGAGGCGAAAGGTGCTAGTGCTTAGCCTAACCAGTGGTCACGCAAGGAGGGCACTGAAAAAGGGAGAGTTGTACCCATTTCATGATCTCGATTATCGCAGGATCAACACTCCCTTTGTCAGTGCCCTCCTTGCACGACCACCAGCTAGGCTAAGCACTAGAACCTTTCGCCTCTCACGCCTTTAGGAGTTCAAAGGTCCAACCTTCATTCCCTTTTCTCCCGAGTCCCCAAGAAGCGAGAGGTCAACGGGGTGTTGAATCCTCTGAATGTCTGATGTGTGTCCGCCGGTCCACTTACAGGGCCCACCATGTGGTTCTGGAACGTGTCTCTTAGGTGAAACCTCGGCACTTCGCAGCTTCGCTTCTCGCAACTTCGAGCACCCAAATTTTGGGCTCTCACCCGACGAACCTTCAAGTTCACGAGATCCTCTAATCTCTACCACCTGTCCTCCTTCGATGGATGGCTTATATTACTTCGCAACTTCGCTTCTCGCAACTTGGAGTGCTCAATCCTTGGGCTCTCACCCTGCGAACCTCTGAGTTCACGAGATCTCTAGATATCTGCCACCTGTCCTCCTCCTAATGGGTGGCTATGATTTTCTCGTGGTTTCTCTATTCACTACTTCGAGACTTTCGGGACAAAAGTCTCGACCTCTGATCCTCCAAAGTTTCGATATGCTGAAACCCCTCTGTCGATGACTAGCCCTCAGGGCTAAGTCTTGGCCCACACGACCACTTCACATATGACCCTGACCTTATTTCAGGGTTTCATAACCCAAGCACTCGACCTCTTCTCCTCTAGACCCCTGAAGTGTCGATACACGAAATGTCGATATGGGAGATGTTGAAATGGCGCTTGTCCTAACCTTCTCTTTTTCGTGATTTTGGGCTTTGAAACACCGAAATGGCTTTGGGTTCTTTCCCTTGGAACTCCCGAAGTTCTGACTCCTGACCTCCGATATGACGTCAGCTAGGAAACTCCTTTCGGGATTTCAGGATTTTGCATGCCAAAATGCTCCAAACGTCTTGTCTTCAGGATTCACGAAACGCCAAATCCCGATATGCCGATGGACTCTCCCCTTTCAAGATTTCTTCTCGAATTCTTGGATTTCTACCACGCGTCCCAAATGGATGGAAGGTCTAGATAAAATCTTGGGACTTCACTAGATGCAAAGTCAAAAAGTGCTCACCTCTGTGACTCCCGGTGCCTGGATCTCTGAAATGGATGATCGCGTGACACACGTCCTTCCTCAGATTGATGGTTGCGATTCTTTCACTATTTTGGGACTTGTAATGTCCCAACATCTCATCATCAGGACCTCTGATATCTCAAACGCCAATATCCCGATGCGCCAATGCCTTTTCAGACTTTCGTCTCCTCTGCTTTTTTGTACGAGGGTTTAACTCCCTCGCAACTCTCAACAGATCTGACGGCTGTCGAGTTCTTCGGCTAAGATCTGACGGTTCAGATCTCTTATGTGCACTCACTCTGCTATGCTTCTTCCTAGATGTAAAGGCTTCGACAGTCCAGATTTCTTTTCCTCAGCCTGATCTAACGGCTGATGTGCACCTCCAGAACTTCTGCGCTTTCTTCCAGGACTTGGAAGATTTTTTTCCAAATTCTCAAGGGCCTCAACCTTGAGTTCTTCTTCCTACGAGCTCCATGAATTGAGTTCTCACCTGTGCATATAAAAGTGTTGTTCCTCCTGAGCTTTAAAAACTTTGAACTCTTCAAGGAGTTCTGTAGCCTCTGCACTCCCTGGGGCTACGACTTTGTGCGTAAAAGCACTCGCCCTCTTGAGATGACCTTCTCTGAAACCTTAAGAGGTTTCCATGACTCCTACACTCCTTGCAGAGTCTCTGCATGCATGAGGTGCTATCCCTTCTGAGCTTACTCACGAAATCAGATCTCTAAGAAAAATAATTCCTTCTTCCTTCTCCCTTAGATGGAGAATTCGGATGCCCTCCTGGCTATCCTTCTACCCAAGCNCGCCCTCTTGAGATGACCTTCTCTGAAACCTTAAGAGGTTTCCATGACTCCTACACTCCTTGCAGAGTCTCTGCATGCATGAGGTGCTATCCCTTCTGAGCTTACTCACGAAATCAGATCTCTAAGAACAATAATTCCTTCTTCCTTCTCCCTTAGATGGAGAATTCGGATGCCCTCCTGGCTATCCTTCTACCCAAGCAACCTCTTGCTGAGTGCTCAGGGTGTTCAACAACCCTATGAAGATCCTTCTTCTTGGACTCTTCTTCAATCTCTGAACTCAGTGAGTTCTCTTCCTATGCCTATCTGCACACTGTCTCAATGCCCTCCTGGCAGGGTGTCAAGAATCCTCAGTGATTCTGACTTCTTAAGAACTTACAACAGCGTTCTCATGTGCACTCCCTTGCACCTGCTCAATTCCCACCTGGCAAAGCTTCACAGAACTCCTCAGAGATTCTGCCTGCAACTGTGTTCTTCTTCACAGCCCTGCCTCCAAGGTGTTCAACAACCTCATAGATCTTCCTCTGATTTGATGATTCTAGTTTCTGTGCCCACCTGGCATGTCTTTGTCTGAACCCGCAGAATTCAGAAGTGCTTCAGTGCACTGGTATTCAGAGTCCTCAGCACTCTGTCACGCCCTCCTGGCATGAAACCTCAAAGACCTTCACCTGAAATCAAGCACACTCCTGCAAATGAAAAACTACAACATACATTCACAACATAAATAGAACACACTCACAGACATTCATTCAACACAAGAAATATGTAGGAAAAACTGTTGTTTGTATTAAAATGACAAATGTCTGTTTGTACAAGGTGTTCCTGAGCACGGCCTGTAACAAGGTCTCGACTCTTCTCTTCTCTTATCTATGCCAACTACTACAAAATGAGACCCCAAAAGATCTTTTACCTGAGGGGGCTCTTCGAGCTCTTCCCTCCAATCTACTTACCCTATTCAATGGCATTGAAAGGGTTGTCTAGTCCACAAATCGGATCTAGATCTCAACCTTTCAAACATTAAAGGCCTATCTACTCTAATGCCTGCGCAAAGGCACGACTTCATGGCTCAACAGCCTAAACATTAAATTACATTCAAATTCAAAATGGAAGACAAGGGCCGCGCCTCTCTTCAGTTTTGAATGCACGCGCTGATGTGGATGGCTGGCTGGCTGGCTGACGTGGAGAGATGCTCCTGCATCAAAAGAGTTAAAGTAAAGAATCGTTTTAATTCTTTTCATATACATCATAGATTCACATGAGGAATCAACATGAAGAGAAAGGGTAGTAGATACATCAAAGGATTGTAAATAGGGGGAGCACCCCGAAGAGGAGGATTACCCTTTTCCATTGATGTCAAAGGGGGAGATATACAGCAAGGCATGGAGACTTAGAGAGAGAATCTTGCAAACAGAGGGAGAAATGGTCATTGGGGGAGCATGGGCATAAGTATTTCCATGCCTAAGTGTTTCCATCAATGCCAAAGGGGGAGATTGTTGATAATTTGGTTGTCATTGATGTTAACTCTTAAAGAAGCCCTGACGGTGTGGTTTTCGTACCCTAAGTTGAATGAGGAACATGAACATGAAGGACATAGGAAATGAAAGAAATTCCCTCATATATGGATAGTACTCATCATTCTATTTCCAATGATATGTGGAACGCCACGTAGTTCCTCACGGTTAGGGAGATATGACTTTGTGAATTTATATGCCTAGAATAAGTGGTCAAGAAGCCCCTAGTTGGTTACAATTCTTTAATGAAAGAATAAATTTGTTGTAACAAGAAAACCCTAGAATCCCTATATAAAGGAGAGGAGTTACCTAGCACAAGTATAAATATACCTCAAGGAGTATTTCAGAAGGATACTCACACATTCATTCATTGATTATCTATCTTGTGAACTAGTGATATTTTTTCTAAGATTGTAAAGACATTTTTCTGAGGAAGGTTGAGGGTGAAAGTCTTGAAGTTGCAACAAACATGAGTAACCCTATTTTATGAGGTATTCATGGGTTAAATGTCAAAATGTCGTGGATGTATGCAGGCTATAGTGGATAAAATTGTGGATATCCACGGGTAGTAGAGGAGAAAGTAGCAGATCTGTGAAAAGATCATGATCCAAATGTGAAAGTAGTGGATCTATGAAAAGATCATGAGGTGGTTGTAGTCTCCTTCTGGTTGTATCCAAAGAATTCAAGTAGTTGTAGATTCCTTCAGGTTGGAGCTTTAAAATAGGGTGTTGGATCCTTCTTCCAGTTGTAGCTGGAGAATCAGGAAGTTGGTATTTCCAATGAATGTATTCTTTTTATGTATAAGAAAAGCATTCTTTAATTTTTTCCCATTTTGGTTTCCACATAAATTCTAGTGTACTGTGTATCTATTGTGATGTGATGTTGTTTATGATTATAGTGTTGATGATATATTGAATGCAAATGATAAATTGTTGAATATTGTTGAATAATATATTGTGGTTAAAAGTAATAAAATTGCTCATTATTGATTCACCCCTCCTCTTAGCAATTCAACACAAAATACATTTATTGATATGTGTGTGTGTGTGGATAATTTTGGGAGACACAAGGGAATATTCAAGTGATTGTTCATGTGTGTATTTATGAGGTGGCATGAATTATTTTAAAAATAAATTATGGAGCAACAAGGAGGGAATCAAACTTAAAAAGATTTTAAGAGATTAGGGGTCCCAACTATTAATTATTATTTAATGAACCCTTATTATTATTATTATTATTACTATTATTTTTCCTTAACTAACATTAAGTCTATTATGACTTAAATAATGGTAGTTTGAAACTACCACAACGTATTTTGAGGAAGATGAAATATGATCAAAGGAAGGGACAATAGGGGGGAACAAGGAAGAATTTTCTTATATAAGGTCTGCTCTTATTCTTGTGAGATTACTTACTTTCATTCATTTTGAGTTATCTTGGAGTCTTAACCTCTTGTTGATAGTAGGGTCCTATTGAATATAGTAGGATTCAAGGATTGAGATGCATACTTCAACAACTTATTTGAGAAAGGTTGATCATATGATCTTGATATTCTATGTATTTTGGTTTGCATATGAATTAAATTTCATTACTGATAGGGAATATTTTGCAGAATCAGTCTATGCTATTTTTGTGTCTAAGTTATTCCATACTTCTAGTCTCATTCATCTCTTGTTGTCATAGTTTATTTGTATGGTGCCTATCAGAGATTTCTAAATTTGATCTTGGTCCAGATCCTCGCAGGGATTTGAAAAGGGGTTGTGATTGTAACTTGGAATGAAATAAATAAAATCACTTTGCCGATTTTGGTCTCACATGTGTATTTTTCTGATATTATTTTCATATCTATATTTCTTTTGTTTCTTAATATAAAAAACATAGTCCATGTACATTTTTCATTTTATTTTATGCACTTTTTAACTATAAAAGACATTATTTATTCCTTGTACTTATTTCTCAAGAATCAATTGATAATTTTTTCTTAGGCTATAAACCTTGGGTGACAATCCCAACTATATTACCCTGGCACTACTAAGAATAAAAAATGTTGGAGTAAGGTTCTGTTGGGTATGTGTTATATTCTTTGCATGTGTGTGTGTGTGGGTGCGTCAAATACGACAACTGTGTCTGACGATCCCTTCACCTAGAGCTATGTCGTGTGCATCGAGTGATTTCCTAGGGGGTCCCAGGGGGGGCAGGTATCCCCCCCCCTGGTTACGCGTAGCGTTCAGGGCAGCGCCCCGAAAATTGTTTTTGGGCGGTTTTTGCTATTTTTAGCGAATTTTGCTATTTTTAGTGGATTTGTAAATTAATCCCGGATTAAGGGATTAGGGTTTTGGTATCTACGGAATACCTAAAAACATTTTATATATTGTATGGAAAATGGTGAAATTCGATATAATGAAAATAAGAAAGGTTTTCCTGGTTGAGGGTTTCCGGTATAAAATCTTTGTGTACTCTGTGTATGAGCCATTGATTAATTTCTGTATTGCTTAAGAATCTATATGCATTGCTTTACTTCGCAGGTTTAAAACTTACAGGTTCCTCATACATTTTCCTTAACATTTATTTGGCGACCATACTGGGGAGATCCTTCATATTTCTTTGGTTGTTATACTTTATTTCTGTAATTAATTTCTTTTGTTTCGTATTCTTATTTTGGTTTTAATTGATTGTTTCCATGACTGTACCTATTACTAGATAGCCCAATATTGGTGATGGTCTTAGTGATCAAACTAGCATTTCTTTGACCTTATTCAATACCATTTTAGAAACTTCTAACACTTGTGCTGAACTCCACCGTTCTTGGAAAATTATTTCCGAAGATATTAGAATACATGAACAATGGGAAGCTTGACAAAGGAAACCCAAGAATCAGCCTCATCATTGAAACATTTTTCACATGTCCTCTAGATCTCGTATTTCTTGAAGAACAAGAGGGTTTTCACCTGATAATTTTCCTATATCTGAAATAGGAAGGAGAAAGATTGTCATACAAAGCCAACAATTTTTTCTTCATCGTACTTTATCTAATTCAGCTAGTTCCACTCTACCTACAACTCCCTTCACTTTAAATATGACATCTTCTCATGGTGGTAGTGGTACTGGAGGTTCCTCCTCTTCACAGACTTCAGCTTCATTTGTAATCAAAAGTATTTATAGCCATCAAATTCCAATTCAATCTACAACTAATCCATCTAAAGTCATCAAAATTATGGCTTATTTCAATTTGAAGAAGATGAGACCACCACCCCATGGCACGTTTCTTCCCCCTTGAATATTACGCTAGCTTCTTGACCCCTTTCAAAGTTTAAGGATCATTTGCCTAAATTTTCAGTAAATGGCACTATTACTACAAAGGAAAAATTGATATCTTTTTCCAATGCATGCCATAATATAGGGGCGAATGACAATGATACTTGCATGCACTTATTTTTCAACTCTCTTGAAGGGAAGGTTGTTGTAGATTTTTTTGACTTACCCCCAAAAATATTTTATACATGGGAAGAATTGTTCTATTGGTTCAAATCCACATATGGACAACCCAAAATACTGACTAATCAACTAAGGGAATACAATAATATTACTTATAACAATAGTGAGACTATTAAATCGTTCAATCTTCATTTCACTAAGTTGTATAATCAAATTCTTGAGTTAATCTGCCCCCAGAATCAAGTTTCTTTCATGCATTACTACAATACTTTACCCTCTTCCTATCGCCATAGATTGGAAGAAAAGGCTATATCAAACAAACTTGTCTTAAGTACGAATAACAACTAGAAAGAACTAGTCTTCCCAAGGGAAACTATATCAAACAAACCGATATGTCTGTTGTCTTGCAACTTATGAAGGATATGAATAACCGAATGATTTCCTATGAAAGAAAAGGAATCACTTCCTCTTCTTATCCTACTGGAATGTCTTTTCAGACATATGTTAGGAGCCCGAATGATAACTCTTTACAACCAAAGGCTATAATGTCTCGTTCCTGGTGTAAGTTTTGAGAATAAAATCATGATGAAGGAACTTATGAGGTTAAAAAGAATGTGAGGGATAGAATATTCGGTAAGAATCATGAGGCTAATATTGTTGTCCTAGATTGATCCCAACTAGATGATGTTATGATAGTTAATACCAAAAATGAATCTTATCCCAATCGAAACAAAGTTGATCCTACCCACACTACTTCATCCTCAAGCACATCATCCCAAGGTATTGGCTCCCAAGATGCCCAGATTCCAAACAGTAAAGGGACGATTTATTCTTTCCCTCCCTCCAAATATAATATTTTCAATCAGTTGGCTAATATTAAAGCATATGCTTCTGTTTCGGAGATGGTTGTCGTCTCAGAACAGGAACAACGTATTAAAAAATTTATGGAAGGTAAAATTTCGATAGTAGCTAATTTGATTGAAAATTCTGAGGAAGATGATTCAAATGTAAATAAAATAGGTGTAAATAACTTTAAGAACCCTATAAAATATCCTCCTTTTTATGTTTTTGAAAAAATTGTGGATAAAATAGCTCATTGTTTCCTCATAGATGGTGGATCTGGTTCGAGCATTATGTCAAAGATTATTATGGAAGAGATAGGATTTTCCTGTACAAACAAGAACGCAAGGAGTATTCTCTCCTATAATAATCAACAACATTCTACCATGGGTGAAATCAAAGATGTAACTCTAGTACTCTACGCTCATCTTGAAATAACAACCAGCCTAAATATACAGGTAATTGATATGCATGTCAGTAACTATTCAATCATTTTGGGTAGAGACTGGAAAGTCTTAATTGGTGGTTACCTTCCGTTAGATGGCTCACATTTATCCATCCCTATGAATGGAAAGAATATTATTGTACTAAAGAAAGGAAGGATTTCGCCTTATGTTGAAAGTGTTCATGAGCCTAATGTAAATTATGTTGAAGAAGACATGGGCGTCTATTCAATCTTTGTTGATGAAGATGATATGCATCTTCAACCAACCAATTATGATGATGGTATGTGGCATATGCACTTCGATGGTTCATGTTCAAATGAAAGAAAATGGAGCAAGTATTATATTATACTCTCCTATAAGAAAAAATCATAATTTCTATTATAGATTAGAATTTTCCTATACAAACAATGTCTCTGAGTTTGAAGCCTTATTACTTGGCATCGAAAATGATTATAACCTTGGTTGTGGTCATCTTATTGTTTTTGGTGATTCTGAACTTGTTGTAAACTTGGTCAGGAAGATATATAAGCCCAACAACAAGTTACTGAAGTAATACACCTAGGTTGTGTGGGCAATAATCTCAAATCTATTGTCTTTTAACATCACTCATGTAAAAAAAGAACTTAATTCTATGGATGAGAGGTTAGATATTTTTTGCAGCTTCTCCTACAAGGGAACTTTTACCACAAAGGCTAGATTGTACGTTTTTGTCTCTCTATCGACCTCATCTCCCTGATAACGTAGAATATTGGAAAGTTTTTATAGACGATGAAGGCATATGTGCCTTCTTACAGAATGAACCTTATAAGCCTAAGGAAACAATCTCCCTTGAAAATGATAAAATTCCTAAAGATTTGACTCCTCTTGAAAGTTTATTCTCGATGAGTGATGCAGGAAATAAAGAAATTAATAAAGAATAGGATTCTAAAAGAAAAGTTGGGGATACCATAACTTTGAACATTGGAACCCCTGAGCCCCCAAATATCATTAACATAGGTCCCCAATGTTCCGATCAAGAAAAAAAAAAGATTATGGGCTTGTTCCATTAATTTCATGATATTTTGTCCTCGTCTTACAAGTATCTTCATGGTTTTGATCTAAATATTATACAGCATGCCATTCCCATTAAGGAAGGGGGAAATACAGTTAGGAAAAAACAGAGACCTGTGAATCTTTCCCTTGAAGCTACCATTCAAAAAGAAGTCAAAAAAGTCTAAACTCATACATAATCTTCCATGTTAAGTATTTTGAATGGGTATCAAATCTTGTTCTCATCCGGAAGAAAATAGGTCAGTGTTGGATTACTGAGAGGGTGGGTGAATCAGTAATGAGAAATGTGTACTTCTTTTAACCACAGTTTAAATTCATTTAACTTATTCAAGAGTGTTCATCAGTCCATCATCAATTTATTATTTCATCATAAACATTAACATCCATCAATGCATAATAAACAATAATAAACACATCCATGCAATACATAGTACACCAATATTTAAGTGTAAACCCAATGAGGGAGAAAAACATAGAATGATTTTCTTATATGTCAAATAATTTCATTCAAGGATGCACCAACTTCCAATTCTCTGGCTCCAACCAGACGGAGGCTCCAACCCCCTAGTTTCTTAGTCTCCAACCTGAAGGAAGCTCCAACTCTCTAATTCTATGTCAACAACTAGAAGGAGGCTATAACCTCCTTAGTTATCTTGCTCCAACCGAAAGGTGGATACAACCACCTAATTCTCAAGCTCCAACCCAAAGGAAGCTCCAACTACCTGATTATGCACCATCAACCAGAAGGAGGATACAACCCCCTTCCTTGCCTCGTCCAATCGCCCTTAAATATAAATTCCAAATGTGAATAACATGTCACTTTCACTGAATCAATCACTTCCACTATCACTATGTCACTTTCAACCTATACGAACACTCTCTCACTACTTGTACCAAAATGTACCAACCTTCTTCAAATCTTTCCTACATATATGTGACCTGTCCAATCTGCAACACATGGGTATTTGTGCCCTTCTTAACTGAAACTCACATATTTCTGCATCTATCCTCACTACAAATCAAGGAATACCACAAAATCACCCAGTTTCACTATCATTTTATTTGTTTCTGTCAAACTGTCACTGTAAAACCTCTCATGTCAACCTGTACCAGAAACCTGTAACAACATGTACCAAACAAACTATACCAACAATATGTACCAACCTATACCAACAACATGTACCTCTCAACCTGTCACATCAACTCAACAACCAAACCATATCTAATCACATAGATCAACCAACAAGATAATTCTCAATTATATGCACAATATCACCCAAATGTGCATCAACCTAAACCACTCACAACAACTCATAACCATCACCAAAATATACCAATATAAATATGTGCTTCTAATGATATGACAAGACATGTATACCACATCATCTATAAACCATGTGCCAAGATCAAGTACATCAACTATACCAAACTATGCCTCATCAAGATACACCAACATCACCATACCATGTACCTCATGTATGAGCCAACTCATCAACTATATCATAAAAAAGGGTATCACTATGATGCAATGTTGATGGCATGGTTTCCAATGCTCCCTCTATTATCATCTCTATCATCTCAACTCCTAGAATCATACCTTTGTTCTTATCCCTTTTTTTGACAACTTATCTGAATGATATTTCTATCTATCTTCCTGCTTCTATGTATCTCCCTTTGACTTCTCTACAATATGTAGTGTAGAACAATTATGGGGCTTCCTATACCTGCTTCCTTTTTGGAGTTTTTTTCCATTGGTTCTTCTTTGTGTAACCAAATGACATATATGAAAATCATTCAAGAATAAGCATTCAAAGTTTAAGAATTCAAATATTCCTTTATCCTTATATGACATAATCATCCAACAATCTATGAGAAAATATATGGACCAATGTTTTGAACCATTCTTTATACCACTCTATGAATCCAATCTTTCATGAACTCATTCTCTCATCCACTATCATATATCTATCACTGTACCATCATGAAGTCTGCACGGCTACAAATGATCATCAAGTGTGTCCACTGATCTTCTTTATATACATACCAAACTCTACATGTCTATAACAACCTGTACCGATGATATATCTGCCTAAATACAACCATACATCTACTATTGAACCACTATGAACCTATCTCTATCAAACAATTGCAACATCACTATGAAATACTTCAAACTACTTAAAAGATACTCTCTAAACTATAGAGATATTATCTATACTCCTCTTGTTCAACATTGATAACACTGACAGTCTCTAACTCGGATGGATCAGAAGAATACCTTCCTGAAGTAGTCTCCATCTTCGTGTGTAGACTCATCATCTCTCTGAACTTTGACTTCTTTATTCTTGTCTATGGATTTGTCATGATCCTGCATTGCTATGCATCATGAGAGTGCAAATTTTGGGTCATGTTATTTCTTTACATGTTCTTCATTATGATATTGATTTCCTTGTCTTTCTCATACTATACCGAGTCTTGTAATCTTTGGAGTTTGTTCTTCTTTTAATTTCTCTTTTCTTTTCCAAACCTTACTGTATCTGATGTTTGTTCTTCCTTCATGGTTGGCACTATCACGCTTCTACATTTTTGATATATATGAACATAGTTGTGGCATTTGTAACACTCAATTGTATGTGGGGACACATAAGCATTTCTTGTTTGAACATTTCTTTCATAAGCCCTGCAATCTACAACCTTATGTCCAAAGTTATTACAATAAAAACAAATACCATAAAAGAAATTTTACATAACTAGGAGTGAGTGATCTTCTTTTTTGTGTAATCCTTCTGAATTCCTACCATTGTTGATCACGATATTCTCTTCCATTGACTGCTTCATTATGAGTGAATCTTATTGGTTGTCTAAATGTGGAAGGTCTTCTTTGATGTCCATCTCTTTTGTAGTCTTGTTCTTGAGTCTTTTGTCCTTTTGGAATATTCTTCTTTAAAGGCCTGCATTCATCCTTCTTTATATAAATTTTGATTACTTCTTCACAACTCTTAGGATTCCCTTCAATATTCCCTTTCGATGACCTGTGAAATTTCTCTTCAACAATATTTATTGATGATGTGGATGCTTCTTCAATGTTTTTGTTGATATTGACAACTTTTAATCTTAACATGAAAACTTCTTCTTCAAGCTTCTCACAGTCCTCTTCTTTCTTCTTCATCGGGATCTTCATTACTTATTCTGTTCTTGTTTCTTATTCAAGTTGGATCTTCAAGGTGATGATTTCTTCTTCAAGTTATCTTTCTCATTGATTGTATTCTACTTCTTTATTCTTTTCCTTTTTAGTCTCTATATTGTATTCTATTTCATTTGGATTTTCTATCTCATCACTTTCAATTTTCAAATACGGGCATTCAAATTCAAGATGTCCTCCTTTTTCACATTTAAAGAAAAAAACATACTTATGTTTATTTCACACTCTTCTTCTTCTAAATCTGTCTGACATGATGAGAATCCTTCCTCTTGTTATGTACCTGCATCTTCTTTGGAAATATATGACTTTTTGATGGGTACTGAAGAATATATATCATGTAGCTTATCCCAAATTTATTTAGTTGATGAACACTTTCCAACCTTTTCTCTTACCAGATTAGGTAATCCTTCCCAAATGAAATCCATTTCCATTTTGTTATTCTTCTTCAATTCCTTCTTGGTTGTAGTATTTTCTCTCTTTGTATAATTTTATCCTATCACAACTAAATACCAAATATCATATCCCTATGCCTTTAAAAAGGTTATTGTCCTTATGCTCTGCATCTCATAATCTATACCATTCTGACCATTAAACTGTGGTACTCTATTCTCAGTATATTCCATAATCTCCTTCCAGTGGTTAAACTATGTCTTGAAGGAATCTGCTCTAATAGAATTTGTTGGATTACTAAGTGGGGGGGTGAATGAGTAATGATCAATTTATACTTCTTTTAACCATAGTTTATAATACTTTAACTTATTCAACAGTGTTCATCAGTCCATTATTAATATATTATTGCATCATAAACATTAACATCCATTAGTGCATAATAAATAATAATAAACACATCCACACAATGCACAGTACACCAATATTTACATGGAAACCCGATGTAAGATAAAACCACAAAATTCTTTTGTTATATGTTAAAGAATTACATTCAAGGAATCACCAACTTCCAATTCTCTGGATCCAACTAGAAGGAGGCTCCAATCCCCTAGTTTCTCAGGCTCCAACCTAAAGGAAGCTCCAACTCCCTAATTCTCTAGCTCTAACCCCCTTAGTTCGCCGGCTCCAATAGAAAGGTGGCTACAACCACCTAGTTCTCAGGATCCAGACTGAAGGAAGCTCCAACTCCCTGATTCTCCAACACCAACTGGAAGGAGGATACAACCCCCTTTCCTTGCCCCAACCAACCACCCTGAAATATAAATTCCAAATGTGAACAACATGTCACTATCACTGAATCAATCACCGCCATTGTCACTATGTCACTATCAACCTATACCGACACTCTGTCATAACCTGTACCAACCTTCTTCAAATATTTCCTATATATCTATGACCAATCTACTTTGCAACACACGAGTATCTGCACCCTTCTTAAATGCAACTTGTGGATGTTCGTGTTTATCCTCACTGAAAATCATGGCTGTTCGTATCTATCCTCACTGCAACTCGAGGAATACCACAAACTCACCCAATTTCACTGTTACTATCTTTGTTTCTGTCAAACTGTCACTTTAAAACCTGTCATGTCAACTTGTACCAACAACTTGTAACAACTTGTACCAAACAACCTGTACCAACAATATGTATCAACAAAATGTACCTCTCAACCTTTCACATCAAATCAACAACCAAACCAGATATAATAACATATATCAACCAACAAGATAATTCTCAATCATATGCACAATATCACCCAAATGTGCATCAACCACTCACAACAACTCATAACCATCACCAAAATATACCAATATCAAGATGTGCTTCTAATGATATGACAAGACATGTATACCACGTAATATATAAACCATGTGCCAAGAACAAGTACATCAACTATAGAAAACTATGCCTAATTAGGATACACCAACATCACCATACCATGTACCTCATGTATGAGCCAACTCATCAACTATATGTCCCACCTATGTACCTCAACTATATACCAAAACATACACCAAGAAAACCAACAAGAGGCCTCTAGTAATACATCACACTATTCATAAGCTGAATACCATAAACCCTTACATCAAACCATGTGACACAACCTCATTGTTAAGCAGCCTCAAGCATGTACCACTCATAATCCAATCATATGCCAATAATACTAACAAATTCCTCTCACAATGCACCACAAGATATGCCAATAAAACCAAGCTAAGTGTGCCAACAATGTGCCTCAACAAATCTACCTCAAATAATACTCTACAACAGATACCATACATCCAAGAGGGAATATACCAAACCTCACTAATTCATGCCTCAAGAATGATCCACATCACCACTAAGATACAATATCAAAACATAATCACGATCATATGTTTATCTCTGTAGTAACCCTGTTGTATCTGATCTCTAAAAAACATACCTGCAGTCTCTCCTCGGATTCTACAACCTGGAGCAAGCATATTTTGTTTTCCCTTTCTACAGATCCACACTTTCCCTTTCTACTTATTGCGGGTGTTTGTGCTTCTCTATGCCTATAGCCCATGGATGTACGCACCCTCTGCTTCTGCAGCTCACGGATAACCTATGAAACCTTGGTTCATTCACTTCCTATGTAGCTACAAAACTTTCGTTACTTCATACCTCCACGACATCAAACCTGCACTTTCTTAGATTTATCAATGTATACCTACAAAAAACCTTTCACAAAATGGATATTCAATAATGTTCAATAGGTAGGTAGGTTCTAATAGGAGTCCCTTGCTCTCTTATTTATACTTTCCAAGTGCCTTCCTCTAGAAGTTTCCATGTATCTGTTTTACTCATTTCTCCACTTTTTAGGGCTAACCACCTTCTTGTTGCAACTAACAGTTCCTTAATTAGTCAAATCATAACTTCTTTACCCTTAACTACTTTCTTGTTGCAACCACTTTATTGTTTAAATAATTTCTCTTTGCAACCACTTTGACCACTTTATTATTTAAATAATTTCTCTTTGCAACCACTTTGACCCCTTTATTATTTAAATAATTTCTCTTTGCAACCACTTTACCCATAATTAATTTATGTCCAAACCACTTTGACTATTCAACCTTTTTATTACAACTACTTTACGCATAAATAATAAACTCACCATGATTATGGGTAAAGTGGTTGCAACTAATTTATTTTTAATTATTTTCTTATTGCAACAACTTTACCCATGATTAAATCCTAGTTACAACCACTTTGAATAGTAAACTTCTTCTAGGATATTCTAGAATAATTGACTTCTTTAACCTTCTAGGGGCTTCTAGATAACTCATGAGGGTTCTCCAACTTTACTAAGCCATATCTCCTCAACCATGAGGAACTACGTGGTGTACCACATATCACCTAAAATGAAGCAACATGTACTATCCATCTAGAATAGTCTTACCTTCATATTAATTGATCTTCCTACCTTTATACCTCAAACAAACTTGGGTCCCTTTCCCATACCTTTGTGCTACCGGAATTCACTATCAGACTTCTCCAAGGGTCGACATCAATCTACAAGATCAATATCCAAGGGTTGACATCAATGAAAACCAACTGTCCATGAATCTAAACCAACTTTCCAACCGTCAGATTAGGCTTTGTGTCTATTTTCGCACTTTAAATAGAGCAAGTGTTAAAGATAAATTTCCATTGCCTAACATGGAAATGATCTTACAACAAGTTGCAGGATCTAAGATGATATCCTTACTTGATGGTTTTTCTGGATATAATCAAATCAAAGTTAAAGGGACTGATAAATATAAAACCACATTTACAACCCACTGGGGCACATTTGCTTACAAACGCATGCCTTTTGGCTTGTCTAATGCAGGAGCTAATTTTCATAGAGTTATGCAAATATATTTTGATGATCTTATCGGCAAGATAATTCAGGTTTATCTTGATGATTTAACAATTTAATCTAAAACCCGATCATATCATTTTATTCATCTTCGTAAAGTCTTCATGCGATGTAGAAAATTTAGCATTTCTTTGAATCCTTCAAAGTCTATTTTCGGTGTCACTCAAGGTAAAATCCTCAGTCATATTGTTTTTGATTCAAGAATAAGCATTGATCCTGAGAGGGTTGTTTCTATCTTAAATATTTCATCCCCTACATCTAAGAAAAATTCAATATTTTATGGGCACTATAAATTTTGTTCGGAGGTTTGTTCCTGATTTTGGTGTCATTGTTAAACCAATCCATAATCTACTAAAGCAAAATGTCCTTTATCTTGGACATATGATGTCGAAAAGGCTTTCGTAAGAATCAAGAAATAAATTAGTTCCGCATTGGTTTTGGTGAAACCAAATTTTGAAAAGGACTTTATTATAAACACAAATGCTACAGAAGAAGCAATTTATGTTATTGTTTTGCGAAATCATGACCAAAGTAACAAAAATCTTGTAGCTTACATGAGTCAAAGTTTGTCAGATTATGAATTTAAATATTCTTATAATGAAAAGCATGCTTTCGCTCTTGTTAAATATATAGATAAATTCCACCATTTTATTCTAGGCAAGCACATGCCGGTAAAATTTCATTTGCATGTTGTTAAGTTTCTGCTTTCACAAACTTATCTTTCAGGGAAACTCACACATTGTATTGAAAAAATTTAGGAACATGATTTAACGATCATGGCATCCAAAATTATTAAGGGACGTGACTTATCCCTTCACTTAGCTTAGCATCCTGAACCAAGTGAATTTTATGAAGACGAGGATAGTCTGTTGTCAGCATTGTTTTATGTTGAAAGACATAATATCACTTTATATGAACACCCATGGTATAAATATCTCATCCATTATTTACAATTTCAAAGGTGTCCAGATCATTTAAATTGTCATCAATGAAGGAGGCTTTGCCTTGAATCTTCTAAGTATCTCACTATAGGAGACTCTTTGTTTAGAAGGTATGTTTATGTGTTGCTTCTACGGTGTATTGATGATAATGCATCTCAAAGGGTATTAAATGAGATTCATGGATCAACGACCTCTATTGTTCATATTGGTGGTCTTTTTGTCGCTAAATCCATGGCTTTTAAAATCATCAGAACTGGTTATTACTAGCCATATATTTTTAGAGATTTATATCAATTCACAAGGGCTTGTGATAAATTCCAAAAGTTTGTTGCTAAAGAACACTTCTTTGCCATGCCTTTACATCATGTTCTTCTAGATTTTCCCTTTTCCAAATGGTTTTTATATTTTTTTAGTCCTATTAACCCACCATCTTCTGCAAGTCATGTTTATATATTGACAGCTATAAATTACTTCACAAAGTGGGTTGAAGTTGTACCTTTTAGGCATGCTCAAGATGAATGGGTTATTTCCTTCTTAGAATCCAATATATTTTCTCGATTTGGTATTCCCCTGGAAATCATTTCAACTAACGAACCAGCTTTCATTGGTATGGCATGGCAAGGCATGCAAGGGAAAGGCATAACATGGCATGACATGGCAAGGAAAGGAATGATATGGGAAGGCATGGTATGGAAAGACAAGGCTGACAAGTGAATGCAAGGCATGGTATGGAGAGGCATGTCAAGGAAAGGCATACCATATGATAGCAAGGAATTGGAATGGAAGGGCATGGGACGACAAGGTATGGCATGGAATGGAAAGGAAAGGCATGGAAAGAAATGACGTGCAAAAGGAAAGGCATGGCATGGCATAGAAAGGCAAGACAATGCATGGAATGACAAAGGAAGGCAATGCATGGCATGACAAGGCAAGGTATGGCATGTAAAGGTATGCAAAGGAAAGGAATGGAATGGCATGGAATGGAGAGGAAAGGCATGGTATGGCATGGTAAGGCAAAGAAATGCATGGAAAGGAAAGGAAATGCAAGGCATGGAACTACAAGGTATGAAAAGGCAAGGCATGGCAATACATGGAATGGAATGGCAAGGCAAGGCAAGGAAATACACCTTGACACCTTTTATTACATTTTTTTCATAATTTTCAACCCTTTAGGGCTTGATGTATTGAATCTTTTCTTTGGAAGGATTAACATTTGGATATGGTCTATTTGAATGAGTATCGAGAGAATCTTCAAAATTACCTATAAACTAGTTAATTCTCAAAGGACCTTTGAAGCATATTACAATGGGCCAAAATGTCCTAGAAAAATATTCATTTGTGAAATATAAGAGAAGAAGACATATATACCAATTAACTCTCAAAGGATTTTTATAGCAAACATAATCATATATATTACAAAATGGAGAGGGTTGGCACTTACGGTTATGTAATAGAATTTACAATTTATAGTTAAAATGTATAACACATTTTTTTATGATCTTTAATAATGTTTATTGGAATTGTTGCATTTTTTACAACATTGGAATGGCTTCTTATTTGTAACTTATTTGAAATTTTATTATGGTATGTGCACTTTGATATGATGTAATATGATTATGGTTTTGTTTCATATGTTGTAATATTAGAAATATAACACAAAATGACATATTGCATGAAATAAATAATAACTTTTCATTTTGAATGTTCTTTTTTATAGAACACGGGTCTTCCAAAAGATCCAGTTGATCCTCATGAGATAGATCCATATTATAATGGGTTTGATACAGACACGGGAGATGATGATGATGAGGCAGATGAAGAAGACACTATGAATGATGACAATGATGACCACATTGATGATGATCAATATAATGATGATGACCTAGTTGTTGGTAGTAGCCAGTGACATTGATCATATCGATACCATCATTGATCATTTTTTATATATCATTATGATGCCTATTTTCATGTTTACTACCATATGTATTATTTTCACCTGCAATACCATACTATTGAGTTTTGTCATTTTGGCATTTATCATTTTGACTTATATCATTTGGACATATATCATCTTAGCTTACGTCGACTGTTGGCCATGTATCATTCTGACATGTTATTGATCTATTGTCATATTTGACTTTCACTTTTGTAGTTATATATGATGATGATCTTATCAGTATTAAATATATAAGTTGTTTGACATGATACTTATCTAATATTGATATATTTGACTAGTTTTAATTATAGATGATGATCATGTTATAATCATTATCTTGTTATTTTATATATACTATATGTTGTGGATTTTATTTAGATGGATATTTAATAAGTATAATGATGTTGTTAGTTTGTATGGATGTCTAGTTCCCTAAAAATGCTTTATAAAAGCTATCATATAAAATACTTCAAATGAAATATGACTTACTCTATAATAATATAAGTTTTTTAAGATGCATGATATATTTAACTAATTAAATTGAAATAAAAAAACTTGAATTACTAAATGGAAGCTAAAAAGGACACAACATGAGTTGTTAAATGGAAGCAAAATGTGGCTCTAAAATGGAAGTAAAACTCAACATTAAATTTGAAGCCATACTTGGAGCTATTTCTGGATCTGAGTAGGAAGCTAAATTTGTTTCTTAATAAGAAGCAAAATTGGATGCTAATTAAGAAGAAAATACCAACACTAAAAGGAAGCAAAGCATGGACCTAAAAAAGAAGCAAAACCAGATGCTAAAAAGGAAGAAAACCTTGGAACTAAAAGGAAGAAAACCATGGAGCTAACAAGGAATCAATTCTGGAAGAAAAAAGAAGATGCAATAATGGAAGCACATCTTGGCGTTAACTTGGAAGCCAAACTAGAAGCTATTTTCGATGCTACACTAGAAGCAAAACATGAAGTTGTTGATACTGAGAGGGGGGTGAATCATTATCAAGTACAATTTAAAACGTTCTTCAACTTATACTTAAACCATTCAATTATATCCAATGAGAAATGAACACTAGTATAAGAGTTACACCAATACACCACAATACACCATGCACAATATATGAGAAATAATCAATAGTTATTGTTCAAGGGAAGTAATGACTTCCAAAGGTAGATGCAACTTCCAAGTGTAAAGGGAGGGATAAACCTCCAAGAGGAAGATACAATCCTCCAATATCAAGAGAGATTTGAACTCTCCATCCTTTCCCCTTCCTTCCGCCCAAGAATATATGAGAGATAATAAAACTTCACATTAAATTATCACCATCAACCAACCATCACATAGAACCTGATAATGCTTCCTGAGACTTCTTCAATTTATACAATTATTCAATTCTTGGAATAATTTGATCATGTAGAAAATATTATTTAATTGATTCTCTGAAACTTCTCCAATTTTCACTCCTTGAATCCTCCCCAAAAAGAAGTTATAGAGAGAATGGAAGACCTTGTTCAATTCTGGTTTATCCAGGAGACCGAACTTGTACAGAATGCCCCGCGCTCAATATTTAACATCAGATTTTGAAACTTGCACACAAGAAACTTCAGTTTGTACTCTTTCCAATTCATTTTGTCCCATGTCATTTGTATTCTCTATGAATATTTTATGACTGTTTGACCCGGAACACCTGTTTATTGACTAGCTTCAGGAATGGTCAAAAACCCTATCTTCCACAGAGTGTATCTCCATAATTATAGAGAAAAAAGAGATAAAAATTTTACCAACGATACCTTGATATGTCTGCTCAATACCATACCAATTTCACCATCTGAATCATTCTAGAAAAAAAGTTATAGCAAAAATGGTAAGATGGCTTGAAAATAACATACCTTAGAACACATCACCAAAAGACTTCATCCTCCCTTGAAATCTGGCCTTCTTTACTTCTGATTTGCTCTGAAATTCGACTTGTGTATCAAATGAATGTATAATGATATTTATTTATACCATTTATGTCACTTCCTTTTAACATTAGGGTCGACCTGACAATTTCTTATTTTGTAATTCTTTTCTTTAATTATCTTCAGGGCCTACATGTACTTCCTTCTTCAATTCACTTTGTCATCTTCAAAAATTCATTTCTCCTCAACCATGAGGATCCACATGACGTGACACATACCACCAGAAACAACATGATGTATACTATCCATCCATGGGTGTTGTATATTCATGTGCATTTTCCTTCATGTCCAAATACCTTCATCAATCTTACGGTCCAAAACCCATGACTAGGGTTGACATCAATGACAACAACCAATATCCCAACAATCTCCCTCTTTGTCATTGATGGAAACACTCATGCTCCCCCTATCATCATGATCCCAATTTCTCTCCCCCTTGTACATCAATGGAAAAGGGTAGGGCTTCTCCCCCTGAGTTTAATGGAAAAGCCAACTCTCTTCTTTGGGGTTGTTCCCCCTGAACATGTGGCACTCAATAATGTTTCATCCTTATTTTTGGTCTTTGGGACTTTTTCTTCCTTGGAATCCTTTTCTGTGGCTTATTTCTTCTCTCTCTTCTTCATGTCTAGGATGTATATGTTGTTCGGTCTTCTTGTTGCAGTTGCAACTAATATTCCTGAGTTATTTTCTCTAATTTTACATTTTCGGGACTCAAACGTAAGAGTGTATCCTTGATGACACATTTTACTAACACTGAGTAGATTATGCTTCAAGTCTTCAACCAATAGGACTTTTTTTGCTTTTACATTTTCACTTCCAAGATTTACAGTTCCTTTTCCAAGTATTTTGGTAGATGAGTCATCTCCAAATGCAACATTTCCACCCTTTTTCTTCAAGCTGACAAATTTTCTTTGATCTCTAGTCATATGAGATGAGCACCCACTATCTATGAACCATTCATCTTCTTCTTTGCATTCTTTAGTGACAAATGCTATTCGACAATTTTCATTATGTGGAATTTCTTTCCTTTTCCATGTTGTAGTTGGTATGCATACTTTTGGCATATGATTATCTTCCTTCATCTCTCTGTAATCTCGTGCTTTGTGACCAAGATTATTTCACTTGTAACATACAATATTTTGATCCATTAATGGGTCAAATGGATTATAATTTATGTTGACAGGTCTACGAACATTTCCATATCTACTATTTTCACCATTCATGTAGCTTGCATAGTTATTCCTTTCATTGATTCTACAATTGATTGCCTTGTGTCCAAAATTTCCACAAGTATAACAATGTCCAAGAAAGAAATTTTGATACCTAGGCGTAAGTGATCTTCTTTGTGGTGTGGTCCATCTAGGTTCACAATCTATTCTTCCGTAGTTTCCTTCATAATGATTTCTTTCATACCTGATGAGAGAGGATATTCTTGATGTCTCATTCCTTCTGAATTCTAGTCTTTTATCTTGTTGTTCAACTTGTTATGGAATGTTGGTTTCATCATTTTCAACTTCCTTTTCTTGTTTTGTTGTCTTCAAACTGTGATTGTATCCTAGTCTTGTCTTGTCGTTTGGAGATCTTTGACTGCTAAGGATCTCATCTAATTTTTCAGTTCTTTTTTCAAACTTATTCAACTTTTTTTTTGTCAATTGGAGCTCACCTTTTGTGTGATCCAATTCTCCTTTCAATTTCTCATAATCTTCTAATTGTTTCTTCAAGCTATTAATGGTCTTTTCAAGCTTGTAATTCTCTTCTTCACAACTACTCAATTCACTTTTTAGTATTATGTTTGTGTTTCTAAGGTTTCTATTTTTAGTTTCAACATACTTCAACTTTTCAAGATTCTCATCTTCTTTTTCACTCTCTGCATTGTCTTTGTATCCCCAAAAGGAATCAAGGTTGGTTTCTTCATCTGAATCTTCTTCACAAATGATTTCTTCTTCTTTAGAATTCTTGTGATCATCATCCTGGGTTTCTTGGGTTATGAAGAGGACTTCTCCTCCATGATTATCTTCTTCATCACTCTCATCTGAGGAGATGTCATCATCCTTGGAGTAGAAGCTCTTTTTATTGTTGAGACTTCTCTTTTTATAGTAGCAGTTTTCAACAATATGTCCTATTCTACCACAATTAAAGAATTTGAGAGGAGACTTACCTTTGTATCTTCCACTTCCCTTCTGGAACCTTCTTACAAAATTTGCTATTTCTTCATCAAGTTCATCATTGTATTTTGTCTTCTTTATGGCTTTAAAGGCTACTTCATTGTTTGGTTGGTCACTTTCTGTACTTTTTCTCATTTCATATTCTATAAGAGACCCATGTAATTCATCCATTGTCATTTTGGTCAAGTCCCTAGTTTCTTCAATGGTGGAGACCTTAGCATCATACTTCAAGAGAACTGATCTCAACACATTTTGTACAACCAAGGATTCATCAATCTCTTCACCTAATCCTCTGATAGCATTAACAACTTCATCAACTCTAAGAAAATAGGTTGCAATATCTTCCTTTTCATTCATCTTCAAATTTTCAAATTCTTCTCTATGTCGTTGAAGCTTGACCTGCTTAAATTTTGGATCACCTTCGTAGATGCTCTTGATTTTGTGTTGGAAGACTAGTTGTTGTCATTGATGTCAACCCTAGTCATGGGTTTTGGACCGCAAGATTGATGAAGGTATTTGGACATGAAGGAAAATGCACATGCAGATACAACACCCATGGATGGATAATATAAATCATGTTGTTTTCAGTGGTATGTGGCACGTCACGTGGATCCTCATGGTTGAGGAGAAATGAATTTTTGAATATGAGTGAATTGAAGAAGGATGTACATGTAGGCCCTAAAGATAATTAAAGAAAATAATTACAAAATAAGAAAGTGTTAGGTTGGCCCTAATGTTAAAATAAAGTGACATAAATGGTATAAATAAACATCATTATACATTCATTTGATACAAGTCGAATTTCAGAGGAAATAAGAAGAAAAGAATGCCGGATTTCAAGGGAGGATGAAGTCTTTTGGTGATGTGTTCTAAGGTATGCTATTTTTAGGTCATCTTACCATTTTTTCTATAACTTTTTGTCTAGAATGATTCAGATGGTGAAATCGCTATGGTATTGAGAATACATATTAAGGTACCTCTGGTAAAAATTTTAGCTCTTGATTCGCTATAATTATTGAGATACACTCTGTGGAAGATAGTGTCTGTGACCAGTCCTGAAGCTAGTCAATAAACAGGTGTTCTAGGTAAAATAGTCATAACTTATTCATCGAGAATCCAAATGAAGTGGGACAAATTTCATTGGAAATAGTATGGACTATAGTGTCTTTTGTGCAAGTTTCATAATCGGATGTTAATTATTGAGCGCAGGGCATTCTGTGAAATTTCACTCTCCTGAATAGACCAGAATTGAATAAATCCTACCATTCTTTCTATAACCTCTTTTTGGGGAGGATTCAAGGAGTGAAAATTGGAGGATTTTCAGAGAATACATTGAGTAATATTATCTATAGAATTATAGTATTCCAAGAATTGAAGAATTGCAGAAATTGAAGAAGTCTCAGGAAGCATTATCAGGTTCTATGTGATGATTGGTTGATGGTGATGATTTAATGTAAAGTTTTATTATCTCTCATATATTGTGCATGGTGTATTGTGGTGTGTTGGTGTAACTCTCATACTATTGTTCATTTATCATTGGATATAATTGAATGGTTTAAGTAAAAGTTGAAAAAGGTTTTAAATTGTACTTCATACTGATTCACCCCCCTCTCAGTATCAACAATTGGTATCAGAGCGGGTTACCTTCAGTACAATTTAACCACTGGAAGGAAGATCCTATGCAGAAATGGAAGACAACATTCCAAATGGGATTCCACCATTTGATTTAAGGAATTTTGAATACTGGAAAAATAGAATGGAAACATACTTGAATGCTCTTGGGGCAGATGTTTGGTTCTCAGTTGCTTCAGGATACAATGCTTTGAAGAAACCAAAGACTGCAACTCAGAAGGAAGAAAAAAGAAACAACAAACTGGCAATAGATACCATCCTGGATGGATTGACAGATTCAGTGAAATCCAAGGTGGGATCATGTGGATCATCAAAATATCTTTGGGACAAGCTACAAGAACTTTATGCAAGGGAAGAAGTAGAGGAAGAAGAAGAAGTTGAAGAAGATTACAACATCTCAGATTTCAAAGAAGAAAATACAGGTCAGTTATTTTGCTTTAATTGTGAAGGAGTAGGACATGTTGAATTTGAATGTCCTCATCCAAGGATTGAAAGAGATGACAATGAAGAAGAAGAAAATCATGAAGTAGAAATGATTCAACAAGAAGATGAGAATCTTAAAAAATTGAAGCATGTTGAGATTGAAAATAACAAGCTCAAAGACATGCGTAGAAAACTAAGAAGTGAATTGGGTAGTTATGAAAAGACAATTGTAAGCCTAAAGAAACAATTAGAAGACTTTCAGAAACTAAGAGAAGAAACCATTTCCTTGAAAGCTCTACTCGAAGAAGCAAGAAAAATTGCAGAAGTAAAGAAGGTCCAAATGATAAAGAAAGAAGAAGATTGTGAGAAACTTGAACAAGAAGTTGTCTCATTGAGGAAGAGCTTAAGAACTCTCAAGTTCTGAAAGAATTAACACATCTTGGATGCATGGGTGAAACTTCATACAAAGAAGATGCAAATACCAACAAGAAGGTTGAAGAGAGAGCTACACAAATAGTTGATGAGAAGTGGACCAGGATACCAGAAAGAAGGAATGATTACAAAAGAGATCAATATCCAAGAAGACCTCCTACCTTCAGGAATCAAAGAAGCTTCAATCAGTATGAAGGAAACTACAGGAGAGTAGATCATGAACCCAGATGGACTACATCACAAAGAAGGTCACTTACTCCCAGGTATCAAAATTTCTTTCTTGGTCATTGTTATACTTGCAAAAATTTTGGACATAAGAAAATTAATTGCAGAATCAATGAAAGGAACAAATACGCAAGAAACATGAATGGTGTAAACAAAAGATATGGAAATAATCGTGGATTTGTCAACATAAGTTATAATTCATTTTACCCGTTGATGGACAAAAATATTGTATGCTACAAATGCAATTATCTTGGTCACAAAGCACGAGAT
>JASDQU010243756.1:23712-54639 GCA_032191745.1 Picea mariana | reverse complement strand
TAATCATGAGCTCTAGTCGCTATGAAAGCGTCACTTTTCATCATATATATGTTCGCGGAAGATGAACCGTTTGGGGGAGGGCAGGTTTCGTGGCTTCCCCCCTCCGTACTTGCGGAGGCTTGAGTTAAATTCTGCTTATGCTGAAAGGGATTAGTCAACACAGCATGCTGTTGCTGCGTGACAAACTTCTAGGCCTCGGTAAGTCAAGGGCATAAATGGGTTGGGTGGTCTTCCACGCACAGATTGCACGGATACCTCGTCTTCCTCTTTTCAGTGGTACCCTCGCCAGCATTATCATTTGGTTTTTTATCCCCCTTACTCTTTTTGCGTTGTTTTTTCTTCCCTTTGGGCTGTTGGTTGGCCTTTGGGTTAGTCGTCTGTACGGAGTGTACTTCTGAATTTTGAGTAGGAGGAGCAGCCAAAGCAGTAGTCTGGCTGGCCACTGATTGTTGGATGTATAACTGCTGCAATTGTTTTGTCAATTGCTCAGCGGGCTTAGTTTGTGCCGACCCAACTATGCCATCGGCATGTGGTCCGACTCTCTGTCTGGTTTTGTCCAGAATCAATTGTGGTGCATCCGGCAGGATGTTGTACAATAGACCAGACTGAGAATAGATAAGCTCAAACTGTTGAGCTCTCATGATGGCTTCTTCCTCTGAGAAAACCCCTGAAGTTGCAACGTCTTTGGATAACTGCGGAACTAAAGACTTAAGGAACCACTCTAGCAGGAATGCTGGTGGGACGGGTACCTTGATAAGACTCTTTTGGCATCACCACTCTCGAATGTGATCCAAGATATGGTCCGCTGACGTCTGCTCGAAATTGGCTAGCAACTCTGTGCCGGCATCGTATCTCACAGGTAACTGGAAATGGTTAAGGAAAGCCATAGCCAGTTCGCCAAAAAAGGAATATCGTGAGCGGTCAAGCTCTATGTACCATTTCACGGCACTCCCAATAAGATTGCGTTGAAACAATCGCAACTAGACGGATTCATCTTTCAGTGAGTTAGATGAACACCATAAGTGGAAAGTGGTCACGTGATCACCCGGATCTTCATTGGGTTTGGCTTCGAACTTTGGGATGTCCGAAGGCAACTTCGTTGGCATAGGAGGCCAACGCAGATTGTGACAGATAGGATCATTCAACAACCATGTTAAATCCGACAAATGTAATGTTGCCAAGAAAGGTAGTTTAGGTTGTTGCTGATAGCTGGGATAAAAGGGTCCTGGGGTTTGACTGGCACCAGGTTGCCAGGAAAATTTTGGTTGCTGGCCGGGGTTTTGGTAGAAACCTTGGCCCTGACCAGCGAAAGGGTTTTGCATTTGCAGGGACATCGTTTGCTGATTCCCCATGAAGGACATAGGTTGTTGGGCGTTCATTGTGTTTTGCGGACTTTGGGAAGGATTATTCCATGTCGGTCTTGTTGGGAGAGGCATAGTAGTTTGTCTAGGGTTCCATTGATTGTGGAAAGCATTACCCCAGAATGACATTCCCGTGGCGGGATTTGATCCTTGTGATGAGTTCCAAGGTCCTGGTATATGTGCCCCCAACGCAGGAATAGTACCCTGTGCCAGATTAGACTATCCAAAAATGGGAGTGCCCCCATATGGGAAAGCACTCGATGTGAAAGTGTTATTACCAAACGCCCTGTTCCAAGAGAACGGTGACGAACCTACCGACAAAGTTTGTGCAGGTTGTCCCTGACTCCCGGCTCCAAGTGAACTTGTGTGTGCGGGCTTCCCGGTGGTCTGCTGATGCGGACCACCGAGCGATGGGGACAAAGGAGGAATATGACCTCCAGCGTGAGGAAAAGCATTGAAAGGGACAGGAATGCCCCCTGGTTGACCTTGCAGAGGAGCGTTAAAGCTCCCTGCCCCCAGACCCAAAGTCTGTGAAGTGGAGTTCATGAGTGCAGAACTCATTTCTGAACTAGGCATACCATATGAAAACGGAGCGCCTGTCGCACTAGATGTGAAGGGATTTGTGGCCGCCACTATAGATGGGGTCGTTCCACTTTGCGATGAAGTTGCAGTCGAGGCCATGGTGGTCCTGACTGCCGACGGTAAGTTAGGAGAAGCTTTTCCTGTGGTAACAACAATGATAGGAATGGAAGAAATCCCAGTTGAAATGATTTGTTCCATAACTGGGTTAGGCGATAATAGGCGTTCGTAAAATTGAATTGGAATAATAACGTCCGGCCCAAAATCAGTGTCTGAGGTTGCAACCAATCCAAGATTGGCGGTCGATTCCTCGGGGGGTTGTTCGGGATCGAAAGCCCTGGTTGCTTCGAAAGACCCAAGATGGTCTAACTTCTGCCTCAGTGGTGGCGGGGGTGGCTCCAGGATAACCAACGGTAGGCCCATAAGCCTTCATGACCGGCGGAGCTCTGAATCCTCCACTGTGTGAGAGAATTCATGACATGCTAAGGTATTCTACACAGATGAACAGTAACACGCACTAAAAGAAATCCCCTAGAAGATAAATCAAGCAAGCACTATATTAGTAGGAAGAACGGTTACCACAACCAACACTAGAGTACCTTACCGGTGCAAGTGCAACTCGAATACGGAAGCACCCTCCAGGTCTACTCTGCAAAGCGTTGGTCCGAAGTCCATCCTAGGTACCGCAGTATACCCCCGCAGTCACCTGTGTAAGTCCCTAGAAAATATAGGCAACTAGTTTGCCGGCACGTGAACAGCTATCAGGCGGGTACAGTCGGCAGTCGGAAGACCACAATGAGCAGGGTATCAAGCCCGAAACCTGTCAAGGGTATCGAGAGTAAGTGTTTCGGAAGACGACTGAGGACCTCAAACGGATTCGAGACCCACGAAGCTCCGTGGAAAATGCTAACGATGCAATCCCTTAACAGATCCTCTATATGTGTTCTCCACAACGCTCGGTCCAGCTTTGGAGGGGTTATCTCCGCTGCCTTTCCTTACGCGACCTCGTGTTTAGCCTCTGTGTTAGAGGGGGGTCCTGAATAACTTTCCGTAACCAGACTTCTACACTCCTTAATGATAGACTCCAATGTTTGTTTTGGGTGGCCTTGGAGAATTTACTCTCCAACCTATTCCAAGGCCCTATTCTTAAGCTAGTGAGTGCACCCTACAAACAGAAAAGTCTACTTGATTTTATTTAGCATTTCTTTTAATGGGCTTATTAAATCTCAAGGTGCGGAAGTGAAACTGATGATGTGTAAAACAGACTCAAAGCAAAATGCATGGAAATTCTTGGAAACAAACTTTTTCTAACATGCAAAACCAACAACTTTTCAATGAAAAGACTTCTTTCTTTTTCAGATTTACTAAGATTTTATACAGTAAATGAAGAGAACTTTCACTCAGATCTGCGAGCTACTTATACTAGACATGCACTGCAAAACTTATGCAAAAAGACTTCTTTCCTAGCTACTGATGCAACAACTCAATCTTCAAACCAAGAAGACAATGAAAAAGAATTTTTTTTTTATTTATTTATTGCAAAATAACGCAACTAGGAAAAATGATGACAATATTAAAACCAAGAGAATGAAAAGAAAACTCTGGCTTAAAGCACAGATCGCAAACAGAATCAGAGCATGAAATGCCAAAAAGCAATCAAGAAAACACTAATTCAAACACTCGCCTAAAAACCATAGAATGAATATTTTTTCCTTTTTGTCTTTTCTATCAAAAAATCAAATAACAAGCACAAGCTAAGGGAGTAATGCCCTAACTTGTTGACTGTGCAGCCCCAGATTGTAAACCTCTGAGAGGAGCTCTTCTCACCACAGGAGGGGATGACTGCCCCACCCAAGCTGAAAAGCTTCCTAACAGACCCGCGACTGTCACCAAGACAGCATGCGTAAAACCGCGTGTTGTTCCACTACAGCTCGCGGGTACCCGCGGTCTAAACCTAAGCAGGCCGCGGGTATGTCTAAAAACTAAGAAAAAAAATCACACACAGACAGTCTAGTCCTGAAAAAGGCTTCTGGTACTGACAACCAGAGTCTCTGACAGGCTGAGATGCTATCACTTTAACAGAAAAAACAAATTTTCCAAAAAATAAAAACCAATGTAAAGAAATACAAAACAAGACAGACTGAAACAAAAGACAATCAACCAATTTAGACCAGACAGGATCCAGAAAGCCCCCTGAGAAGATAAACTTCTGACAGGGAAGAGGAGACTGCCTCTCTAGCTTCCTGAAAACTACACACAACTGAAACTACTATAGCCCGCGAATACCCGCGTGCTGTAGACAGTTAGGGCACGGGTTACCCGCATGCAGGCCTCTTGCAGACCGCGGGTACCTCTGTGTGTCCCGAGACTAAATGTCAAGCGTCAGTCAAGGAAAACTGGTATTGATGACCAGGTTCCCTGCTAGCTTTTGACTAACAAAAAACAAAAATAAGCAAAGAAACTGAAACTTAATTATTTGAACTACCAAAAGATCTTTAACCAAACCCGAAAACCCTAAGAGTAAAATTATCCCCAGTGGATTCGCCAATTCTGTTGTGGGGTATTCTACCCTACGGACTAGCAATCTAGGGCTCTAAACTTGCATGCAGATCATGACCCTTAAGACTTAACTTTTAACCTTCTACCCGAAATCTCAACCCCTTTTCTTAGGCACACACGAGAAGAATAAACCAACCTTTTTCCGTCGGTTGAAGTAGATCCTCCGTTGACTTTCTATCCCCTTGTTGCTGCTACTCCTTCCAAAAAGCTTCCCTGTAATCAAGACAAAACTATGCACGCATGCTACTAATCTACTAGGGGGTTAGAAATAAAACACGAATCAAATAACATAGATAAGACTCATGTATTCGGGACGGGAAAAGTATCTTTTTCATTAACTTCAATATGAACCAACTTACAATGATTTCTGAGGCCAGTCACCGTTCCACGATCCTGATCCTCGGCTCTTCCTCTTCTTTTGTCCTCCAACTACTGCTTCTTGAGTTTCTCCTAAAGCTTGAGGCAAGGCTAAAGGGTTGGGACAAAACTGGCTTGGCAATTTGGCAGAGTTCCTTTTCTATGATTTTTCCTCTTTTGAATAGTACCCCTACCCCTCCTTTTATAGGCTAGAAGGAGCTAGGGTTTTTGGCGAACTCTCGGCCATGCATGGCTCGNTATGATTTTTCCTCTTTTGAATAGTACCCCTACCCCTCCTTTTATAGGCTAGAAGGAGCTAGGGTTTTTGGCGAACTCTCGGCCATGCATGGCTCAGAGTTCCAGTTAACTGACAAAAAACTTCGTGTCCCGGCGGAAACTTTCCTGATTTTTTGCTTTGTTAGGTACCCGCGGGTTGTAGTGGGTTAACCCGCGGATACCCGCGTGCAGTAGAAGGTCAGCAAGCAGTCCCCCGCGCCCAATGAGAGGTTAAGGCGCGGATTGCTTGTTTTAAGTGGTTTTTCAAGGTTTCATTCAGCATGGCTTTGGCTAGGAAGAGGCATGAGTTGGCCTGATGCCAGGTAAACCTGTGTGGTGCATTTTAGGGTTATAACACTAAACCAGGATCTAAAATAGGAGCTAAACCAGGAGCTAAACTAGGAGCTAAAATGGGAGCTAAACTAGGAGATAAATTAGGCACCACACCTGGAGATAAACTAGGAGCTAAACCAGGAGCTAAATTAGGCACCACAACTAGAGCTAAACTAGGCGCTAAACTAGGAGCTAAACCAGGAGCTAAATTAGGCGCCACAACTAGAGCTAAACTAGGCGCTAAACTAGGACCTAAATTAGGCGCCACACATGGAGCTAAACTAGGCATTGAACTAGGAGCTAAACTAGGAGCTAAACTATGTGCTAAACTAGGAGCTAAACTAGGAGCTACACCTGGAGATAAACTAGGCAGTAAACCAAGAGCTAAACTAAGATCTAAATTAGGTGCCACACCTGGAGATAAACCAGGCACTAAACTAGAAGCTAAACCAAGAGCTATTTTGGGCATTATTTAGGGAATTATATCTCAATTTAGGCGCTAAATCAAGAGCAAAAGGGGGCGCTAAATAGGGAGCTAAACTGGGCGCTAAAAAGGGAGAAAAACTAGGCGCTAAAGAGGGAGCAAAACTTGGCACTAAAGATGGAGCTAAATTGGGCGCTAAATCCAATACCCAAGTCAACACGTCATTTACAGTAGGGTTTTGTGCCATCCCATAGGCCCAATTCATGTCCTCAAATGCACTAAAATACTGTGCTAAACTAGGCACTAATGGTGTTTTTTGTTGTAGTGTATATTAATTTAGAAAAAGGTGCTACAACCATACCCATTCAACAATTATACGCACAAAATTTGGGGTAAAATTAAATTTGATTTAGACCACCTAATTTTAGCCTCAGTTAACTAGTGCCATATACACTTAGGATATTCAAACCATTCTAATGAAAGGAATGTCACCTTAAAAACTGAAAACATATATAAATACAAAAAATACACATGACCAAAATTTAAATGTTGGGAAGCTTTAGAGAGAGAATATTTGGTAACAATTAATCACCTCAGTATTTATATTTTTTATACCCCCTTACTCCTTTATCCTACCAGTTGGGATTCAAGTTCAAGATCTATGGTAACAATATTTCCTTGCGTTATTTTCAATAGGTTATCAAGTTGATGCTAAATCTGTTGTAAGGAATATTCATGTCTTGTTAATATTCTATCATGGTACTCCATTCCATCAACTTAGCCATGTAGTTCATTGATCCAGGTGGATATCGATGGCCACCCACCTTTTCCAACTAGCTCAAAACAATTTTCTGGCAATTTTGGCAATTTACTATTTTTAGCAGGTTTTAACTTCCGAGGCCATTTTGAGGGCCCAAATGAAGGTTTTTAGAGATAAAGGTTCTCAATGATATCCAAAGGCATGATTGAGACCCCAAAATGAATCTCCTCAATGATACCTTTCCAACGAGCTATCACACGCCTAAAATGGAGATTGCGTGCAAAAGCTACGACCCCGTGAAGTTGATGTACTCACTTACCCAAACGGGGCCCACATGACTTTTGGTGCTTCATCTCCTAGGGTTAGGTTTTTGGATGTCTAGGGTTTTTGGAATTATTTCTTATTGTAAAAAGGCCTTCAAAGCCTCATTGTAATCATCTTCTTGCGAATGCGAGTAGCCGTCACACTCTTCTCATAGATAAGCTGCCACCATTCTAGCGAGTCTTTCACTCTGTATTTTTACAGTCTCTGTACATTTCTTTCATTAATAGAAATCATGTATTAATGTATATATATGTTTATGGTTGCATATTTGATGCATTTCTGTTATATTATTGAATATCTACGATATCTCTATGCATTTATTTATTATATCTCCGATCTCATTTCGTGCCAAAAATAATCTAGATCAGTGGTATCAGAGCAGGCTGCTCTTGATCATTTTTTTAGTGCATGTCCCCAACGAGGTCCGAGTATAGAAAGTTGGGTCTCGAGCTTGTCTCTCTTGAGGAAAATTTCTCTTGCACACCCAAGAAACCCTCAATGGCGGAATAAAATAAAAATGACAGAGCAGACGATCCTATCAGTCTGTTGTTTGAGCAAGCTCTCACGTGACAGAGGGACGAAATGATGGATAATTTTTCCCACATCCTTCAACGCCTGCCGATAGCAATAGGTGCATATTCATCAAGCAGCCACTTTGGAGGCACCTCTCCTTTCAAGGTACAAGTTAATTTTGATATTCCTGCATTTGAAGGATAGATAGATGCAAAAGCCCTAGACAAATGGTTAAATATGCTAGAAGGTTATTTCTCTATTCAAAAATTTTCCGACAAAGAAAAGATCACCTTCGCACTCCTTAAATATCTCCCCATGTCAAACATTGGTGGGAAACTTATTGGGAGAAGAGTTCCACAGAGGAGTTTGAAATATATGGGGTTGATCCCACTTGGGATTTTTTTGTGGATGTGGTAAAGGAGCAGTATTACCCTGTTGGAAACTATGAGGAATAGTACATGAGATGGACCACACTATGGCAAGAGAGGAGCCAAGCAGTTCCAAATTTCACCAATACCTTCCATACCTTGCACACCAAGCTGGGTATCAAAGACTCTGAGTGGCATTTGGTTCTGAAATACTGTGGGGCTCTACACAGATACATCCAGTCTGAAATGGATTTTCTGGACATCTCATCACTCGCTGCTGCTTATCGATATGCTGTTAAAATTGAGCAGAAATTTAAGCACCAAAACAAACGGGAATTTGGGTCTACAAATCCGCAACAACCAAAGTATGATAAAGACAACCCTAACAAACAATCTCCCAAAAACCATTCCAAGACACAGGAAAAGAAGGGTCACAGGAAGACAAAGAAGGACACCGGAAAATGGTGTGATTTCCACAAAATCCCCTGGCACAACACCGATGAATGTCGCTCAAAACAGTCATTGGTGGCCGAGATCAAAGACAAGGAGCCGAACCCTGATTCAGAATCTGATTCTGAAAATACTGGTAAAGGACAGATCATTGACACAAACCCCACTACTATTTTCGCGACCGCAACAATTCAACCAGAAGAACCAACAGATCCTGAAGAGAGGGAGCGCCTTTTTCATTCACAGATGTGGGTGAAGGGGACCCCATTGCATTTTATTGTTGATAGCGGAAGCCATAAAAACCTCATCTCAACAGAGGTCATCAAATAGTTGGGATTGTCGACAATACCACACCCGTAGCCATACAACATCGGGTGTCTTCGGCAAGGACGGGATCCCCGTGTCAACCAATAGTGTCGATTGTCATACAACATCCAACCTTTCAAGGATGAGGTATTATGTGATGTTTCCCCACTGGATGTCTGTGATGTTCTCTTGGGCCAACCATATATGTGGAGATGCCATGTTGTTTATGAGTCTCGACCCCGTAGTGTCATTGTTATTTTGGGGGGTCATCTCTACAGAATACCAGAGGTAGTTCCAACTATTTTTCTACCTAAAAATTGTCGCAAGGTAGTATCTCATACTACAAAATCCAGCTTCGTCACAATCTGTTCAAAAGGGGAACAAAAGCACACTACAACCACTACAGCCTTGCCCCTTGCACATTCTATCCAATAGAAGCAGGTAGACAAGGTTGCAGCAAAGCACAAAGATTCCTTCTGCACACCTTCCTCTCATGTAGCTCTACTTTTTTAACAACCTCACCTTCAACAGGTTCATGACAAGCTTCCACAAACTAAGCAATGCGACATCTCCAGCAATACAAGCAGCTCACCAAGATGCAGATCCAACAAATGCTTTTTCCTCTCCCCCGAGAACTCAACGCAATGGAGACCATTTCTTCCTAAGGAAGGAGTATTGATCCAGGTGGATATTGATGGCCACCCACCTTTTCCAACTAGCTCAAAACAGTTTTCTAGCAATTTTGGCAATTTACTATTTTTAGCAGGTTTTAACTTCCGGGGCCATTTTGAGGGCCGAAATGAAGGTTTTTCGAGATTGAGGTTCTCAATGATAGCTGAAGGAATATTGAGCCCCCAAAATGAATCTCCTTGATGATAACTTTCCAACGAGCTATCACACGCCTAAAACAGATATCGCATGCAAAAGTTACGACCCCGGGAAGTTGATGTACTCACTTACCCAAATGGGGCCCACATGACTTTTGGCGCTTCATCTCCTAGGGTTAGGCTTTTGGATGTCTAAGGTTTTTGGCATTCCTACTTATTGTAAAAATTCCTTTAGAGCCTCATTGTAATCATCTTCTTCCGAATGCGAGTAGCCATCACATCTCTTCTCAGAGATAAGCTGCCACCATTCTAGCGAGTCTTTCACTCTGTATTTTTACAATCTCTGTACATTTATTTCATTAATAGAAATCATGTATTATTTTATATTTGTGTTTATGGTTGCATCTATGATACATTTCTATTATATTATTGAATATCTGCGATATCTCTGTGCATTTCTTTATTATATCTCTGATCTCATTTCGTGCCGAAAATAATCTGGATCATTCATTGATGTGTTCTACTACCTAGGAGTAAGTTGAACTATGATCTCCCTCAATGCCTTATGTCATGTGCTAGTGAAGTATAATGATATTTATCTTTGTTTCTATTATCACCTAAAAAATGTTATCCAAGAAATACAGATGATCACCATAGAAGTCATCAATTCAATACATAAAAAATTCATACTCACAAGCGTTGATAAAGCTCACTGAACAACAACAAGAAATTAAGGCAAGATAGCTACAGTGAATCAGTGTGATTTTCCAAAAGATAATTTGTTCCATCGGCATGACTTTACATAAAAGGATTTGTGATGATAGCACATAAGCATGGTTGGACAAATAAAGTACTGTGTCATCCATGCGATGGTGCAATTTCTCGAAAGAGTAGGTGCATTCATGGCATCGCCTGCACTCATGTCCCACCGGTCATAGAGTTGTCCCTATAAATTCAATTTAACCTAACTTGGGGTAAGACACCACTTAGATGATCCCCATTCACACATAAAACAAGTTATATTAAAGGTTGAGAAGAGGCTATTTAAAGGAGTCCAGGGTATGCATTAGACACAAACTATCTTCTTCCCTCTAGTATGAGTGGTGATATGAAACAATGGGCTGATCTCTCGAGTGGAAAGATGATCAATTCCTCTAACAGATCAATATATGGATTGATGAATGGAATTGGAGATAAGAAATGGGTTCTCTAGTTCAAAATTTTGCACCATAAATCTACATCATTTACATTGATCTTGTCTCTTGCACTCATGTCCCACTGGTCATAGAGCTGACCCTGCAAATTCAATTTAACCTAACTTGAGGACTACTCCACCGCTTAGATGATCCCCATTCACATGTAAAAAAATTTAGATTAAAGGATGAGAAGAGGTTATCTAACGGAATTCGAGTTATGCATTAAACACACAGAAAGGCAGTGTAGAGTTATGTTGCAAAATTGTGAACCAAAGCACCCATTATTTATCTCTAATTCCATTCATCAATACATAGATTGAGTTGTTAGAGGAATTGAGCATATTACCACTCAAGAGATCAATTCATTGTTTCATATCATCACTTGTTCCAGAGAGAAGAAGAGATTTTGTGTTTGGGAAGGAAAAGATCCCTCTCAAGGAGAAAGGAGAGAGACCATTTGTACTTTCACTGCCTTTGTAGTGTTTTCAATCGAAGATCCAGTCGATTGTTTCCAACTCCTTGTGTTATTAATTCTTCTTTGTATATTACTCTTTATGCATATGTGTACACTTGTTTACTATGCATGTTCAACTATTAACTAAATTTTTGTGTCACTAACTGCCTATAGTGACATTTGGAATGTTGTTTGTGCACACTCGTGGTTTATTCAGTTCAAAAAATGTTGTAGAGTTATCACCTAAAAAATGATCACCAAACAATACAAGCAATCACTGGAGAAGTCATCAGTTCAATACATCAAAAATGCATACTCACAAGTGTTGATAAAGATCACTCAGCAACATCAAGAAATTAAGGAAGGAAAACTACACTGACTCAATGTGACTTCTCAAAAGATAATATGCACCATCAATGCAATCAACATGACTTTACATAAAAGGATTCACATCATGGATGATTTTAGGGGTTAAATTTCGGTCATGGGCTAATTTTCCATGGTTTTTCCAAAAACGAGATTCGTTATTTTAAAAATGATCCGCCCAAATTCTATAGGATAAAATTATTTTACCTTAAAAATCGCCAAAAATTTATAAAAACTATATAAAATCCTTAGAAATTTGAATATTTTTACAAAAATATCGCCAAACATTTATAGTTGGCACATGAAGGATTAGTAAGATTCGCCAAGGTTTCTATATTTTAAAATAAATTTCCATCCTTAAAATCATCCCTGATTCACATTGACAGTCCATCAACGTAGTTGTCCAAATCAAGGTTCACGCCATTTGCATGATGGCACAATTTAACAAACGGAGCAGGCGCATTCATGGTGCCACCTACACTCACATCCCACTGGTCATAGAGATAACCCTGCAAATTCAATTTAACCTAACTTGGGGACTACTCCATTGCTTAGATGATCCCCATTCACACATAAAAAAAGTTAGATCAAAGGCTGAGAAGAGGTTATTTAATGGAGTTAGGGTTATGCATTAGACACAAACTCTCTTCTTCTCTCTAGTATGAGTGATGATATGAAATGATGAACTAAGATCTTGAGTGGAAAGATGCTCAATTCCTCTAAAATCTCAAGATATGGATTGATTAATACAATTGGAGATAAGAAATGGGTTCTATAATTCACAATTCTACATCATACCTCTACATCATCTACATTGATCTTTCCACCTACACTCACATGCCACTGGTCATAGAGTTGACCCTGCAAATTCAATTTAACCTAACTTAGGGACTACTCCACCACTTAGATGATCCCCATTCACACATAAAAACAAGTTAGAATAAAGGTTGAGAAGAGGCTATTTAATGGAGTTCGGGTTATGCATTAGACACACAAAAATAGGGTGTAGATTTATGTTGTAGAATTGTGAACCAAATCACCCATTGCTTATCTCCAATTCCATTCATCAATCCATAGCTTGATCTTTTAGAGGAACTGAGCATATTTCCACTCGAGAGCTCAGTTCGTTTTTTCATATCATCACTCATGCCAAAGAGAAGAAGAGAGTTTGTGTCCATGAAGGAAAAGAGCCCTCCCAAGGAGGAAGTAGAGAGACCATTTGTACTTTTAGTGCCTTTGCAATGTTCTCAAGTAAAGATTGAGTTGATTGGTAACAATTCCTTGTTTTGTTAATTATTCTTTGTATATTACTCTTTATGCATATGTTCATGCATCTATTTGCACTTTTTTACTATGCATGCTCAACTATTAACTAAATTGTTGTGTCACTAACTGCCTACGGTGACATTTGGACTGTTGTTTGTGCACACCCATGGTCTATTCAATCCAAAACATTTTGTAGAGTTATCACCTGAAAAATGATCACCAAGAAATACAGATGATCACCATAGAAGCCGTCATTTCAATACATAAAAAATGCATACTCACAATTGTCGATAAAGCTCACTCAACAACATCAATAAATTAAGGAAGGATGACTACAATTACTCGATGCAACTTCCCAAGAGATAATTCTCACCATCAGTGCAATCAATGTGAATTTACATAAAAGGATTCATGTTGATAGTGCATTAGATCAATTGGCCAAAGTAAGGTTTGTGCCATCCGTGCAATGATTCAATTTATCGAACGGAGCAGGCACATTCATGGGTTGCTTGTGCTCATGTCCCATCAGTCACATACTTGACCCTACAAATTCAATTTAACCTAACTTGGGGACTACTCCAACATTTATATGATCCACATTCACATTTAAAACAAGTTAGATTAAAGGATGAGAAGACATTATTTAATGGAGTTTGGGTTATGCATTAAACACACAGAAAAATGGTGTAGAGTTATGTTGCATAATTGTGAACCAATCTAATTCCATTCATAAATCCATAGCTTGAGTTATTAAAGGAATTGATAATATTTCCACTCAAGAGCTTAATTTGTTTTTTCATATCATCACTCATACCAAAGAGAAGAAGAGAGTTTGTGTTTGGGAAGGAAAAGATCCCTCCCAAGGAGGAAGGAGAGAGATCATTTGTACTTTCATTGCCTCTGTAGTATTCTCAATTAAATATCCAAGTGATTGGTAACAATTCCTTGTGTTGGTAATTCTTCTTTGTATATTACTCTTTATGCATATGTTTACACTTTTTTTTTATGCATGCTCAACTATTAAGAAAATTGTTGTGTCACTAATTGCCTACGATGACATTTGGAATTTTATTTGTGCACACCCATGGTCTATTAAATATGAAACATATGGTGACTCCACTATGGTTCTAAACTTCAATTCTCCCTTTATAAGTGGCTAGTACCATCTTTCTCACCTCTCTATTTGTGCACATCATCCAACTGGTTTTTTTGGATGACCACTTTGGTCATTTAGGCCCTCAACACTTCGTAAATCACCAAATTCTCTATTTTACATCGTTTTTCAATCTCTGTGTGACTTTCATAGAAACAGTTGCACTAAGGTGCACCATTATCAATGTAACTCCTTTAAATTTCTACGATGTTAGCATTGGTCAGTGCATAAGTTGTTCATAAACCCATGTTGATCTACTTTTCTCCTAGGTTAAGGGTGGCCCTCATCCCCCTTCCTTTTTGGGGGTTCAATGTTTAATTTCTTGCACTTTGTAAAGTTGGAGACCTATTCTTTATAGTTCATTCTTTCAAGATTAATTATATCATCTATTTTAATTAGGGAGGATAAAACAAAACATCATTTCAATTATCGTACCACATGGATGGCTAGTTAAGAATTTGAATTATTACTTTGAATTATTTCTGAAATAAGTTTATGTTTCGATTTATTTTTGAACCAAGAAAATGATTCAACAGGATATCAATGACCACCCGCCTATTCCACTTTCTCAAAGCCCAATTTCCATTTTGGAAGTTTTTTTCTAGCTTTCTGAGTCCTAAACTTTCGAGGTTGTTTTGAGACCCTAAATAGTGTTTTTTGGGCCCACCACAGTCACACTATAGATGCAGTCAGAGTGTGACGGAAAAAAATTTAGTCCTCAGATAGACCTTTTCAACAGGCTATTGTGAGCCTAAAATCGAAATTGTATGTAAACGTTATGACCCCGAGAAGCTGATGTACCAACTTACCCCATCAGGGCCCACATGAATTTTAGCGCTTTATATCCTAGGGTTAGGTTTTGGGATGTCTATGGTTTTCTCATTTATGCTTTATGTTAAAAATTCCTTTGGAGCCTCATTATAACCATCTTCTTGCAAATGAGCATAGCCGACACATCTCTTCTCAGAGATAAGCTACCACCATTCTCGCTAGCTTGTGTGCTTTTGCATTTTACAGTGTTTAGTATTTCAGAAAGTTATTAATAGAATATGAGCTTTACTATATTATTGTGTTATGTGCATATCTCTATATAATTATTTTTTAAATCTATTTTTTATATCTGCCTTCATATCATTCCTAAAATAATCTGGATCAATGGTATCAGAGTGGTCTGCTCCTTGCTTTCTTCAATGCATGTCCCTGACGAGGTCAAGATATAGAGAGTTGGGTCTCGAAATTGTATCTCTTAAGGAAAACTACTCTTGCACACCCAAGTGACCTCCCATTGTGAAATAAAAGAGGGATGATGGGACATGAGATCTTTTCAAATTATTGATCGAGGAAGCCCTCACGTGACAGAGGAACATGATGACATATAGTTTCACCCAGATCCTTTGACGGATGTCGGAAACAACAAAGGCACCTTAAAAAAGCAATCACTTCGGAGGTGCGATGCCCTTTAAGGTACAAGTTAACTTTGATATTTCTTTATTTGAATTCCAGATAGATTTCGACGATTTGGAAAAATGGTTAAATTTTCTAGATGGTTATTTCTCCATCCACAATTTTTCCAATGGTGAAAAAATCACCTTCGCACTCCTTAAGGCCCTTCCCCACGTGAGATATTGTTGGGAGACTTATTGTGAGAAACATGCCGAGGATGAGTCTGGAATTTTTGGGCCAAGACCTGTTATCGTGCAATATATACTTGCTCAAATCCCAAGGCAAGTAAGGGAGATTGGCGTAACAAACATGATATCCTATCACTATCACCTTAATAGGAAATCCCCACTTTTTAGGGATAGGCAGGGTCTACCCTAGGGGAGGCATCCCCGGTAACCTAAAGGGATGAAAAGTTAGGGTTATGGTCAAGATATATTTACCCCTATCGTTGGTTACCAAAGTCACTAATTATGTGTCTGAAATATGAGGTTAATGAAGTGCTTGATGTACCTTCCCGGAACAAGACAATATAGAATGAATTTACAATAATTCCAAGTACATATATGATAATAACACCTCAATAGACAATGGAAAGTGAAAATAAGTGCTAGTTGATATAAAATTGCAACAGTTAATAAGTTTACAACAACAATTGATAAAATGTAACAACTACAAAAAATACTCCTCAGAAAAGATTGAAAAGACAATGAAAAGATAGCATTGACTACGTAGTATGATACTAAATTTTCATAAGAAATTTCTGAAATGTTTAGCTACCAATTAATATTGAGTATGCATAAAACAATTTGCATTTAGATGGTTGTAGCAAACATTTATAACAACAACAAATAAGTTAGTGATCTAGGATAAACTAGGGTTAGAGATAGTTAGTAAAAGCTTAGGAGAAGAGTGTTTGAGTGTTTAATCAATCCTTGAACAAGAGAGAGGAAATAACTAGTGACTTCTAGGGATTCTGGAGTCAAAGTGGATGGATTCTTCTAAGGCTACAAATCAATTTGATAATGCACAAAAGTCTAAGAGGGAAAATGCATAGGAAAAGTAGTAACTTAAGTCCCCCTATGCATTGACCTCAAGAGAAAAGATGCTAGGGTATAGGAAATTCTAGGCACTAATACCTTTCTCTCCTTAGGATTCTTATGGAGTAAAACTTATACAAAGATAATTAAGTTGAAATCCTTAGAGTGCTAGCAATTTAGGGCTCTAGGGTTTCACTAGTCACTAGATCAATTCAATGAAAATCCTGGCAAATAGAAAGTAAGAAAGTAGCAATTTAAGTTCCTTACTTCAAGCATTAAGTATGCCATGCAATTTCATAATCTTGTATGAGAAAATAAAACGATACACAAACCATTCAATAGATGACAAAAAATGCAGATTTTGCTTACTTGCACCAAGAATAATCATGAAAATACCATGCAAGATCACCATAAAAAATTCCAAGATTGATCCAAGTTGCAAAAATTAGCCTTATACAAGAGTGTGCCTCACAATTTCAACCAATATCCCTCACTAGGGAGAAAATTTCAGACCTCTTCTCTTGTATGAGAAGTTTTGATGTTAAAATGAGAGTCCTTTTTGTTTATTTATACACAACTTTGAACTTTAATTAATTTTAGGTCAAAATTAAGTCCGACCTGGACAATTTAGAATAAAATCCAATTTTGACATAATAAAAAATAATTAGCATCTAAAGACATCTCCAAGGGTGGCGTCATGTCCTTCTAGGGTGACGTTGAGGCCTAAAGGTGGAACGTTGAGCCTAAAATGTAGGGCGCTTGGCCTCTAGAGCCCCCGATGATCCCCACACATGCCACCAGGCTCATAACTGCCCCCAAAATGAAAACCCTAACACTTAATGAATTCTAGGTTCATGATGGTGACATGTAGGGCCCTTAAGGACCAACTTCTATGTGGAAGAGAAAGGTCCCCCTGGTTCTAGGTCTGCCAGGGTGCCTCCAAAAGCAACGTCCTTCTTTTTCCTGGTGCAAATATTCAGTTTCTTCTTACTTATTGCTCGGTTGCAACATCCATGTGTGGGATTTGAGCCCTCATGAAGGTTTGAGCTAATCATTCCCTCATGTGTACCTGTCCATCGAGAAATATCCTGCATCAACAACAAGTACGCCCTCCAGGGGTTCATAAGTCATAGAGATCATAACATGTAAATCACATCCAATAATTAAATTACTCAAAAATGTGCATCAAAGCCCCCTTAACCTAGACAAATGCTCAAAGGCATTATGCAATTTGAAAATTTAGGTTTGGAGAAGGTCTCAGGGTTTCCTATTGGGATAACCTCCCTTAAGTTTTGGGTCTTTCCCAGGTGGGATCTAATCCAAGTCATGTAAGTGTATGAGGTGGCATGGGGTAAGTTTTTAGGCATGGGGTGCGTGTAATAACAGGGAGATATAATGTCTTACCTGTGGGTGCCTTTGTAGAGGGCGATTTTCACCTTGTCATAAATTCAATTGTTTCCTATCCCATTCACTATCTTTTATTCTTAGCTTTAATTTTTTTGATATTTTTCTTTTGTTCTTCAAGGGAATAGTTGAGGGCCACTGTCTTGGATTGATGATCATAGGTGACAACTTTATCCACAAACATTTCACAGAAATGAGAAGGTTGGATCATGATGAGACCTCCTTTCTCTTGGCTATGCCACCAAGAGCCATTACCTTGGTTTGGTGACCAGATAGGTGGTAGTGTCATACTGTTACATGCCCATGGCCATAATAGGTCGGCTCGTGCTGAGACCTCCTATCCATCAACTAGTACCTTTAGTGTTTATTTATCTTATGGGTTCCCTTTTCTTACTGAGAATATTTTCACTGCTTTCTCGGGGATCCCTAGGTGAATCATATCAAAGGTTTCAACATTGGATTTTAACTCTTCCCAACTACTTTTACCCTATGGGCCTTTAGCCCCTTCTTCCCACAAGGTAATGTACAACCCTTCCTATCGTAGCCAATCCCAATGTCCAAACAAGGATAGGGTTTGGGAAGGAATAAATATGGAAAGTGGTAAGTATGGAGGGAACACATGATGAATTTTCATAGACCCACCCAGTGGAAACCCATCCTAAAGGGAAACCAACTTACTAGGGAATCATGTTACCCTTCCAAGTATAAACAAGGGAAAGAGCATAATTTCCAAGCAAATGTCATGAAATGAAGAAGGATTCAATACAACATATTCAAGTGCTTCAAAAATCAGAGAGATACATACCATGATAACCAGACTCATTACCTCATGGAGCAAGACCCATCGCTACTTCAGGACCAGGCTGGTGGGATGGATACTTTTGTTGGTGCTAAATGGACTACACTAAAGAAAAGAGGGGCCCTTTGGGGCCATGCTCAAGTCATATACCTCTTGGTACTCCATGTCTAGGACCTGTGGGCCTTGAGACGTGATATCCTTAGTTATCCCTAGGCTAGGGGATAACATGACCCACTTGGGAGAATTTTTTTGATTCCCTCAGGGAATAATATTACCCTATTGGAAGTTATGATGACCAGTAAACGAGATGGACCACATTGCACCAAGAGAATGTTAGAGTTCACAAATACTTTCCATACCTTGTGTACCAAGCTTGGTATCAAAGAAACTAAATGGCATATGGTCTTAAAATACTATGGGGATCTACACCGATACATCCAAACCAAAATGGATTTTATGTACATCTCATCAGTGCGAGCCACTTATCGATATGCTGTCAAAATCGAGCAGAAATTCAAGAAGAAAAACATGCGGGAGTTTGGATATGAAAATCCAAAATAGCCAAAGTATGGTAAGGGTGGCCCTAACTCCCAGGACAAAGGAAATATCAAGGATGGAAAACCCCAGGATAACCATCCCAAGCCACCAACAAAGAAGGGTAATGGGAATTCAAAGAAGGAAATTGAAAAATGGTGTGAGTTCCAGAAAATCACTTGGCACAATACTGATGAATGTCACTCCAAACAGTAACTGTTGGCTGAGATGAAATCCCCAAGGTCAGATGATGACCCAGAATCTGATTCTGAGCCAGAAAATGGAATATGGATCATTGATGCAAAACCTAGTGTCACCATAACTACCACAAAAGTCCATCCAGAGGAACCAGAGGAGCATGAAGAAGGGGAGCGTCTTTTCCACTCACAGATGTGGGTGAAGGGAACCCTTATCCATTTCATTATTGACATCGGTAGCCAGAAGAACCTGATATCATTAGAGTTTGTCAAGACATTGAACTTGTCAATGACACAACATCCTCAGCCATACATAATCGGTTGGCTCAACCAAGGACAGGATATTCACATCATCTAGCAATGTCTCATGCACTACAGTATAAAACCCTTCAAAGAAGAGGTATTGTTTGATGTTTCCCCACATGAATTTCATTATGTTTTTCTAATAAAACCATATATGTGGAAACATCATGTTTTTTATGAATCTACGCCCTGTAGTGTCATTATTACTTTGGGAGATCAACTCTATAGGGTACTGGAGGCAGTCCCAAATATTGTGGTCTCTTTGATCTCTGTGAAGCAGTGCATAAAGGTTGTCTCTTAAACCGATATATTTTTCCTCTGTATGGTTTGATCCGAAGGTGACAAGAAGGTCATTGCAACCGTCAAAACCTCTGCACAGGGTCTCTCAGCCCAACAAAAACATGTGGACTAAATAGTCAAGGAGTACAAAGACATATTTGCCTCACCTATTGGGGTGTATGTGTACTATCAGGTAAAGCACAAAATTTATCTGACACCCAGTGACCCTTTTCCTAATGGCCTTGCATACAGGCATTCTATTGTGGAGAATGAATCAATCAAACGCTAGATCCAAGAGATAATTCTGAAGGGCCACATCAGACCCAACTCCTCACCTTAAAGGAGCCCAATTGTTCCTATACAGAAGAAGGATGGGACATGAAAAATTTGTATTAATTATAGATCCCTGAACAAGATCACATTCAATAATTGGTACCCAATTCCACGGATTGATGATCTTATCGATCAACTCAAGGGAGCCAGGTTTTTTAGTAAATTGATCTGAAGTTAGGTTACCACTAGGTGTCGATTGAGAAAACTGATGTGTGGAAGACATCCTTCGAGTCCAAATAAGGCCTCTTTGAGTGGTTGGTCATGCCTTTCGGCTTGACTAATGCCATGGAAAAATTCATGTGGATGATGGATGATATATTACAACCATTCAAAAACTATGTTGGCCCTTGACCGGGCTTTGTGGAAATGTTGGTCATGTTTCACCAATTTTGGGACTTTGATAGGCTGATCGAAGACAGAGCGTCGGGCGAAGCGGAGATCGCGGGATCTCGCCCCCCTTTTGCAAAATTTTGGGTTTTGGGTTTATGTAACAGGTATGGTATGTCGGCCCATGGGTTTACTGTTGGGTGATTTATATGTACTAAAAAAGACACTAAACTACCCTCAATTAAATTGTCAACCTGAGGTAAGTAAACTTAGAGTTGTAGCAAAAGGGGCTATCTAAGACTAATCTATTCAAGAAAACCTATCTAATGAGAAAACCCTACTAAGCAACTTGAAACTAGGTAACCTAAGTACTTTTGGGCCAAGGATTGATGGATAGTTCCTAAGAAAGCAAGTAAAAACCCTATTCAAATGAAACTAGTTCATGACAATAAGCAAAGGTAAACTACTTAGCATACTAAGAAAATGATGAAAGCAGACTACTTTTAACTTGCCAACCTACATTCAATGAGCAACTACCCTATGAAAGAAATTAAATAAGCAAGTAAGAAAAAGCACCTATCTAACCTATTAAAGAAAATAGACAAGTAAGCAAAAACACCTAACTAACCTACTAAAGAAAAAGACAAGTAAGCAAAGACAACTATCTATCCTACTAAAGCAAAGGGACAAGTAAGCAAAGACTTCTCATTGAACAACTAGCTAGCCTAAGAGGCAAGTGGACTAAATGCTTGATGCAAAACTATTTCTAATGCATGAGATGAAATCCATTTTATTGAAATCAATGAGGACTACCAACTAAATGCCTAATTTACAATAAACAAAACTGCTCTTAAATCTATGGAAGCAAAAGACTAACTACCCTATAACAACAATAAAACTATATTCTAACCTATGAAAGCAAGAAACTATCTTTTCTGATCTACAAAAGCAAGAAACTATCTTTAATCTATGAAACACTCAAATGTAATGATGGTGGTTGTCTGAATGCCTTCAGTGGTGACAGATGATATCTCGATGAAACTTGACAACAAAGGACAATTCCAACAGTATAAACTCAACACTAATCTCAATGGCAAAATGAAAGGTATGTACTAAACAATCCAACGAAAATTTAGCCATGACAAAAGTAATGTTAAATACCCTACATATTCATGTATAAACCATTAACATCATAATGAGATCATCATTATCTAACTAAGGAATTTAATTGCATTTTAATATATGAAAGGAAATTGCGTAAAGGAAAACTATGTTATGTCTATTCTAATCATTCAAGCTATGATGAATTAAAAACATAAATTAAACTATGATATCAAGAAGTAAATTGACAATTGCATTAACCAATAACGAAGCAAATGAAATCTATCTAAAACTGAAGTAAGAAAACTATAACTAAGAATGGGAATTAAATCTATCCATCCATCAACATCCATATCAAAGAAACCCAAGTTAAAACTCTGTTCTATCTAATTAAAAATCTGTTTTAAACTAGACTATAAAATTATAAAAGAAAGTATGATCTAACGTCTAACTGCACACGGGGTTAGTGTAGAAACTTGCAAGTTTGTTCCTAATCTACAAAAATAATGCATGCTAACACATATCATCATCTAACCTGCAAAATAAAAGCAAGACAATTAAGCTACAACAAATTAATCAATTAGATAAAAACACACATGTACAAGAAATAAGAAAGAGTAGTTAAATTAAGAAATTGCATAAACAACAGAAATACAATCACCAGACTAGTGGTGCCCCCCCCAGCAAGTCATGGCTACCTTCTACAAGCACACCACGAACTTCAACAGGCCAAATTCACCATGAAAACATGAAAACGCAGTTCTGGCACAATTCTGGCAATGTGAAATGTCAAAACAGAGTAAAAACAAGTTTCTGGAAATTCTAATGCTTATGATACTTGGTTAACAATATAATGACCATCCTATTGGTATTTATAAGCTTACAACCCAGGTGTTCAACCACATGAGGGTTGAACCACCTCTAAATTCGGCAAATTACAATAAATGCAGCCATAACTAACAAAACGGAGGAAGCCAATAATCGCCCTCTTTGGACAACGGAAATCGAGTTGTCTTGAGCTTAGTAGCTGGAGGGGACGATGATAAACAAAACCCATGTGCCCAATTTGTCCATCACTGGCCACCAATACCATAATCGCCAACTCGCCTTGCATTTTTGTGCAATAGTGGGTGTTGGAACGAGTGTCAGATCGGGTACCGGAATGAGTGTTGGAATGAGTGTTGGAACGAGTGCCAGATCAAGTGCCGAAACTGGAAACATGGTGCGTTTTTCCCTGTAACAGCAGAAAAACACGAATTAACTCTTGGAAACCATAAAACATGATGAATTAAACTTGATTTAATCATAAAACACGAATTACACATACCTCATGCAGATTATACCATTTTATCATAAAATTCTTCAAAAATCTCCTTCAAAACGTGCAAAACATATATGTACATGCAACAAAAATGTGTAATAACCGTCATAAAAATGATCATATCTCGGGCCCAACATTACCCCCACACCTACGACTTTGTAGGTCCCACTGCAAACAAAAAGAAGTTATCCCTCGTGACTAGGCTTGCTGAGGAGGATCAACTTTGGAAGCCTCTCCTTCTTGTTGTGTAGACTTAGCCTTGTGCCTTTTGTGTTGCTTCAACTGTGATCTGAGGCTGCGGTTAGATTTGGTCATCTCATCGACCAATCGTTGAAGAGAGTTAACTTTTGTTTGAAGGACTGCATTGTCATGATGAAGGTGTTTATCTATTGTCTTCCTCTCTTCCAACTATGGGAGAAGCTCATGATTTTGTTTTTGTAACTGCTCTATGGTTGGGACAGAATCAGTGATCTCCGAGGAAGTCTTAGATCCTTTGAGGGATGTGGAAAATTTATCAATTTTAGGATCTAGAGTGGGCATAGGTGAAGTAGGAGTGATGGGAGATCGGAAAGGTGAGGTAGGTTCTGATTTTATTTTCCTTAGTGGCTCTAATCCATCTGCAGAGACTTCCCTAAGTTTCTTATGAGGGCTCTCAAGATCGGAGGACACTTGGATGGGATCCGAAGCTGGTGGAGGTTTTGCATAAGGCTTGATTTTTGTGTTTCGGNGCATTGTCATGATGAAGGTGTTTATCTATTGTCTTCCTCTCTTCCAACTATGGGAGAAGCTCATGATTTTGTTTTTGTAACTGCTCTATGGTTGGGACAGAATCAGTGATCTCCGAGGAAGGCTTAGATTCTTTGAGGGATGTGGAAAATTTATCAATTTTAGGATCTAGAGTGGGCATAGGTGAAGTAGGAGTGATGGGAGATCGGAAAGGTGAGGTAGGTTCTGATTTTATTTTCCTTAGTGGCTCTAATCCATCTGCAGAGACTTCCCTAAGTTTCTTATGAGGGCTCTCAAGATCAGAGGACACTTGGATGGGATCCGAAGCTGGTGGAGGTTTTGCATAAGGCTTGATTTTTGTGTTCCGGGTACTCTTCCGAAAGGGTCCTTTACCAAATTGATTGGCTGCCCTCTTGTTTGTAGGAATGATAGGAAAGACTTGTTGCATTACTTATTGAAGCTTTTTAGGTGTAGGATCAAGAGAGAGTGAAGGCATTGGGGGTTCAACAATGGGCTTCTTTTGGTCTTTGCTCTTGGTCTTTTTACTCGATGAAGAAGTAGGGATATCAACAAGCTTTTGGTATTGTTCTAGCAAAGAGAGGGTTTGTGCAAGGGAGTTTGGGGCTCTTGGAGAGAAAGGCTTGGATGGAGAGATAGTTTTTAGGCTAAGTGGCTTTTTTCCAGTCTTAACTGTCAAGTGCGGGTTTACAAATTAGTAGATAACGACATCCCAATTTTTACCCTGCTTCTCTAGTCCAGTAAGAATGAGGAGTTTAATCAAACCATGGTGGAAGAGACTATTGTGGGGGCTAGTCACATTTTTCCTCACTTGAGATGACATCTTCTCCAATATTTTGACAAAATAAAAGGGAAAGTTCAAGGGTTTATTGAACAAAAAATGAGCCAACAATGTAAAATGACAAGCTTTGAAGGTGGAGTATCTACCTTCACATGTAATTAACCTTGTGATGATGATGAGGGGATTGACCAATTCTGGCTTTAGCCACTCCTTAGAATACCCTTTCACTCTTGATATGCTCTCGAATTCGAGCTTAAACACCCTATTGTAACTTGAGTGTAGCAATTGATGATTCTTGAACCATCTATCTCCCATTCTTGGGAGTTTTGTTGCAGCAACAATTGACTCTTCTATGACTGCAAGGTTGAGAGACCCTACATGTGTTATATTTCCATCAAAACCAACTGCAAATTGCATAGAAAGACTGTCATCATGGCCTTGCAAACTAGACATAAATGGTCCCTAGCCAACACGCAAGAACACTTCCCTGCACTATGCGAATTCTGGAATGGCAAACAAGTTTGCATAGGAGGAGGGTTCATATCTCTTGGGCATTGTGACAGAGATTGAATTCACCAAGAAAGGGAGAAATCGAGCCAAGCAATGACATATATTGGGCACGGTCTAAGTGTGATTGGAACAGAGGGCGAATTTTACCAAACAAGGGTGCGAACAGGCCAAGAGATGGCACGAGTTTAGCACAGTCTGAGTGTGATTAGAACAGAGGGCGAATTTGGCAGAGGTTGGGTGTAATTCCTTAATGCAGGGTAGAGAAAATGGCAAGGGAAAACGAAATAATAGAGTGCCTAACCCGATTTTGGATGCACTTAAGGTGGAGTGGGTTACACACATGTGCACGCATGCTGCCATGTGTGAAGAATTCGAATTCAAAGGCTCAATTTTTGGCAATGGACTGGTGCATAATTAGATCAATGTCCAAGTCTTTTGACTTGTACATTTGATCATAACCATATGAGGCATCTTTTAATCAATGCCTGCAACCAATGTAATTGAATATAATTGAATTCTGGTTAACTAGAATCTAGGACAGTTACTGGTATGCAATTCAATGGCACTTCAAATGGCATCTCATCCGACACCTCATACGGTACTTCATCTGGTACCCCTGTGTTAAGAGCATTTTCACCTCTTATAATGGATAGCCTTCAATTTTGAAGTGTTTTTGACAACCATAGTGGTTAATGAGCAAAGGCAGAGTGCTCCATGGTCGCTCATTCTTCTTGCATATGACATATAATGTCAAAACCTATAATGAACGGGTTATAGCAAGCATAAAACATGTATTGTCAAACCTATAGTATGCAGCTTGTAATGGAAGATAACCAATAAAGAGTGGTCTATTAAGTAACCAATAAAGAGTGGTCTATTAAGCATGATTTCAGTAATGTATAGCACACAGGAGTTAAGCATTTAAAACTAACATGACTATCAATGTAATAACCTGTATCATGGTAATAATACAAAAATTCTTGCAAAGACTCTTTTCTCTAGGAAATGATCATTTGTCAGCTCATGAACCCCTCCCCCACACCTAATTATTGTGAAACCTCACAATCAAAAGTATAGGAAACTAGTTAGTATCCCCCAATAGTTGAAGATTTACAGTATGTCAAGTGTAAAGATGAAATTTCACAAATTGGTCTAAAAAGACAGTTAGAGATGGCCCCACCTATAGGATAAGAGATCCTATATATAGATAAGAAGAGGTAGGAAAGAGAGTTTCAAGATAGTCTTAAAGTTATTTCCCAATGGCAAGTGTATGGAGTTCATTAACCTTAGCTTAACCACACATACTTTATTGCATCTTTGTCTGCAAGTAATTATGTACATCAGGACAAGTTTACATTTATTATTTATTTTTGTCAGATTACCATCCTCGCTAGGTAGAATGCCCTGCTTCCAGAAAGCCTGTTTAGAACTCCAGCGGGTTTACCTAGTCATACCACAGGCCGGTACCTGCTGCCAGCAGACCTGTTCAGTATCCCGACAGGTTAGCCTCTTAAACCCTCAGAGACTGGTCCTCCATCTTTTAAGATTTTAATATAAGATTTCTTATGCAAGAAGATGGGGGGACAACTCTGAAAACAACTTTTCTTTCTTTTTTTTCTTTTCAATTGGGATGGTATTTATGTTAGAGGATGACTTTATGTTATATTATTAGTGGTTTTCCTGATGTAAAGGGTACTTAAGATGATGTGGCCTATCTAAAGATATGATATAATCAAGCTATTTAGTGTGTAGTGGATGGTACCATCGAGAAAGAATAGAAAGGTATCTCTAGGCTCAACTCACTTTCTTCTTTTGTAATTATTATGATGTTTCCATGACTAACTGCTAATGAGACCTCCCTGTTACTCTTTAGTAAAGACACTTGACTTACTTACTCAGTTTTCTTGGAAAAACTGTATGAGAGACCTCTAGGCTTGATAGTTATGGTATCACTTCCTTATATAGTGGTGAAGAGTTTCAAGAGAAACTGCTTTAGAATGCCTTAAAAATGATAATTTTTCAAAAACATGGCTAATTACAGTAAGTCACTATTAATTTGATGCTTTAGCAGACACAAAATTCAAGTATAACAATGTTGTGAAGAAAGATCTTGAAACTGTGTACTCATGGTGAAATAAATACTTACAGAAACCTCTTAGAATTTCCTTATTAACAAAAACTATTTACATATATGCAGTAGGAAATCTTTAAAAAATATTTTCAAGAACAAGGGGGGGCTTTCCCATATACTAAGGCCAATGCCTTGTCAACTGACATGACCTATAGAAAATCCTCTCTGGAAATGGGCTTATGATAAAATTTAAGTCGGTGTCCATTTACCACAAAGGAGACTTGTCCATTGTCAATTTTTTTAATTTTTACAGCTCCATTGTCATATACAATGTCTACCTCGTAAGGGCCCAACCAACGGGTGGTAAGTTTTCCTTTGAATGTTTTGAAACGAGAATCAAACAACATGGCCCAATCACCAGGGTGGAAGTGTTTCTTTTTAATAAACTTGTCATGCCACTTGCTCCTCTGGTTTTGGACCAATATTGTCTGTTGGATGGCATCTTGCCTGGTTTCATCCAACTCATTCAATTGTAGGGCTCATTGCTTCTAAGCCTCATCCAAGTTCAATCCTAATTTTGCGACAATACGAAAGGTCCTTAATTGGAATTCTATTGGTAAAAGTACTTGTTTCCCGTACACTAGATCATAAGGGGTATGCCCAGTGGTATTTCTCCAGGTAGTTTGGTATTCCCACAAAGCCTCTAGGAGCCTATCAGCCCAATCTCGATGATGTAACTAAACAGTCTTGGTCAAGATGGCTTCCAGAACTTTGTTTGTGGATTCTACCTGACCATTGGCTTGCGGGTGGTATCGAGAAGAGTTACAATGTTTAATCCCATATTTCTTTGTTAGCTCTTTCATCATCTTGGAAGTGAATTGAGTGCCTTGGTCGGTAAAAAATTCACGAGGGACACCGAAGCGGGTAAAGATGTCTTCATAGATGAATTTGACAACAGACTTCTCTGTGGACCTAAATAGGGCTTTTGCCTCTACCCATTTGGTGACATAGTCCGTACAAACCAAAATATAGTTCTTCCTACGGGACATGGGTGAAATTGGTCCTACAAAGTCGAGGGCCCATTTTTCAAAGGGTTCTATCATAACTTGGGCCTGCAAAGGAATTTCGTCAGATGATGTAGGTCTACCTATCCTTTGGCAACTATCACAACTTCTCACATACTTGGTATCATCTTTGAAAATTCTAGGCCAATAGTAACCTGAATGTAACACCTTATATGTTGTACGTTTGTTAGAGAAATGGCCACCACATGGTCCATCATGACAACTTCGTAGTATTTCAGGTACCTCATCCTCTCGGACACATCTATAAATAATCAAATTAGGACCTGTGCAAAAAATATCATGACCAACCCAAGAGTAATTAGCACTCTGGGTAATAATTTTTCACTTTTCATGAGGTGACAAATGAGACGGTAACTTCCTAGTGGCCAAATAGTTTTCCATATCCACAAACCATGGGGTATTGATAGAGAGGGAAAAGAGGCTCTTGTCTGGGAAACCATCATCTACAAGGATACATCATCCTCATTGTTTATTCAGGAAAGAAAGTCAACTACTACATTATCCTTTCCAGGTCGGTCAAGCACAGTAATATTAAATTCTTGCAATAACAAGAGCCACCTAATCACTCAGCCATTAGTTATAGGTTTATTCATGAGGAATCTAATGGCGGAATGGTCGGTGTGTACAAATACTTCATAACCTGTAATGTAATTGTTGGTCACTATAATTGCTTAATTAATTTTAAACAACCAAGTGAAACATAAATTATCAACCCAGGGAAGTCTTTTATTTCAAAGATAACCACGCACTATATATGCTCAATTCCAAAAGCAGATTAGTGTTGTAGTAAAGAAACTTATACTAATCTCACTTGCTCAAATAAACTGAAGTTCTGTATTAAACCACAAGAAAGTAACTTCCCTATTTCAAACCTTTAAAGATCAATTTAAGAATCCTGGATTACATTTAAAATAACACTTGCAATGGGAAAGAATAACTATTTTGCAATCAGAGAACATGACCCTTACTCTCAAACAGAGACTTCAGCATTAACACTTTTTCATGAAAACAACAATGCAGAAAACAATTAACTCTATCTGAAAGAAAACAAAGCCACCTAGTTCCTTTCTTTCTAAGCAGGAGCCTTGAGCTTTACTTCTGTTAGCACACTTGTGAGGTTGAGGTTTACAAAGAGTAGAGCAGTCTGATCCCTTCCTTTTTGAGCAGGGATCACTAACCCGGTTCCTGGCTAGCACTAATAAAAGTCTACAGAGAACAGGATGTTTTGGCTCTTTCCTTTCTGAGTGGGAACCCTTAACCCTATCCCTGGCTAACACACTTGCAGAGGTAAATGGAATCTACAGAGGACAAGGTGTTGTGATTCCTTCCTGTCTGAGTAGGAACCCTTTAACCAAATATCTGGCTAGCACACTTGCTGAAGGAAATGAAATCTACAAAGGACAAGGTGTTGTGATTCCTTCCTGTCTGAGTAGGAACCCTTTAACCAAATCTCTGGCTAGCACACGTGCTGAAGGAAATGAAATCTACAGAGGACAAGGTGTTGTGATTCCTTCCTGTCTGAGTAGGAACCCTTTAACCAAATCTCTGGCTAGCACACTTGCTGGAGGAAATGAAATCTACAAAGGTCAAGGTGATTGGATTCCTTCCTGTCTGAGCAGGAACCTCTTAACCGAACCTCTGGCTAGCACACTTGCAGCAGTAACGAATCCTACAGAGGGTATGATGTTTCGATTCCTTTCTGTCTGAGCAGGAACCTTTAATCAAATCTCTTCTAGCATAAAATCATCACACAAGATTTGCTGATAAAAGAATTACACATTCCATTCAATAAACTAAGACAGAGTCAGTAGTGTTTCAGCAAAGCGAAATTCATTAAAACAGTGTTTCAGCAAACGACAGTAAAACATGAACATAAATTATACTAACACACTTCTAACTAATGGGTGAATCTTGTGATGAAGGTGGGCCCTCCCTTCTCACAAGATTCCCCTGAAACGAGAAAGATTAGAGACGAATAATCAAAGCAGTCTTATATTCATCTGTCGAAATATCACATTACAAATTGAAAGAATAGAACACGTCCCGCTTCTCTGGAGTTGCTTCAATACATCAAAACTTCCCTCCCTCGAATGGTGATTTCCTCTGATTTAAAGAGGAAATCCCTTCGATACAATCATTACAATGCATCTCAATCCTATCCTAGATCGGATCTTCTTTCTAAATTAATATAGGATGTCCTGGTTTCACGCAACCGAATGCTATTGCAAGAACTGAACGAGGTATTGCTGTTACGGCTGGTGTAACAGCTTCTTCTCATCGTTGCTGATGCTGTTTCAGCATCGCAATTCATGGGTTGTTTCAGCCACGTGAATTGTGCTCTGACTGTGTTGACTGCTGACTGTGGAGGCTTCCTTGTGTTTCAGCGTCATCGATTCTATGTTTCAGCATCTGCAGCTCTGAACTGTGTAATAGCTCCGTGTTTCAGCGTCTTGCAACCTCGGACTGTGTAGCAGCTCCGTGTTTCAGCATCTGCGACCTCGGACTGTGTAGCAGCTCCGTGTTTCAGCATCTGCGACCTCGGACTGTGTAGCAGCTCCATGTTTCAGCATCAATTCTGTGTTTCAGCAATAGGCCTTGAATGCAAATCTGTAGTTTTGGACACTTATGCATTTCTAATCAATGGTTAAGTGCAAAAGTGATGTAAAATATTATGCAAAACAGATTAAGCATATAGTAATGAGAAAGGACGTTGTATACCTTTGAGATGATCAGACAAAGTGATAGTATAGGTTCAAATATAGGTGATCAAGGATATAATAATGGCA
>JASDQU010243755.1:77178-97346 GCA_032191745.1 Picea mariana | reverse complement strand
GCCTTGGTTGGGAGAATATAAGGATATCTTACAAGTGACCTACTTGGACGAGTCATGTGGTGGACTTAGGAATATTTGGATGCATTCGTGGAGCTGGCTTGAGGAAGCTTCCTAAATCTTTGATGAGACGCATCATACTAGTCATTGTAGTGAAGTAGGAAGTGAATTCTAGACGTGTCAAGTTGAGAGGATGGATGAGGCACCCTAGTGTTTGGTGCCTTAGCCAAATTCATTGGGCCATGAGATGACTTAATAGTCACGATGATAATGCCAGATTTTGTATGCTTACAGGAGGTGCAAGGCAGTTTCATTCCAGGAGATGGATGGAGTCAGTAAGGAAATTGACCAATAATTGTTGGCAGTCAACCTAAATGGACAGAATCTAGACCAAGTGACTTGGGTAGTGTTCACTCACCTTTGGTATGGGACATTGGATGAGGTAGAGTGCACCTTGGTCACTTGTGAATAATTCTGCGATGACTCAGAGATCCAGTGAGGGTCATTGGTTGGAGTTGGCATAGTATTGGTTCAAACATGCATAAGGCATGGAAGTTTTTTGAACTGACTCATTCTACTTGGAACACTTTGGAAATTTCATTTGTACTTTTGAGGAATGAGGCCACATTGGCCACACTCATCGTAGATATTGAGTTGTGTAAAGGTGACTTAACAAGAGGAGGTGAATTGAGACGTTCCTTTGTTTGGAGAATTGTGCAGATAGGAATATTGCAACGTGAAGAAATTACTTGGGAATGAGTGTTTCTCTTGCTTTGGGGAAGAATGGTTGAGAGTGAAGCCTAGCCATTCCAAGGTATAGAGATTCATATGCAACAATATGGTCGAGTGATGAAGTAGTGAGGCAAAGGCATTCTGGATGTCTAGTTCTTGGGGAAGATTGGCTAATAGTGCCATGAGATGGATAGTGAAGTCAATTTGTCGCAGATGACTTTATTTTGGGGATATGTATAGTGCAACGAGGTGAGGGGAGACCTTTCCTTGGTATGATATTTTTGTGAGGATGAACCAAATTGTGAAAGGAGGTGACCAGTTTGTGCATGAGGGTGTGTAGTCTCAAGGAGTGTAACTATTGGACTAGCCATTCAACTAGTTCATGACTTGGGTGAGAAAAATAGAATGACAAGGGGGTTAAGAGCATAGACACGCCAGTAGGTTCAAAGTGAAAAAATTAGACATTGCAAAATATCTCCTTGTCGAAGGCTGGACCATGGAAGCAGTAGTGAGGAAGGGATGCACACTTGAATTAGTCTTTAGAGTTGGAAAGAATGACAAAGATGCGACAGAAAAGACTAAGTTCAGGCATGGGGAGGCACATCTCAAGACTTGTAAGAGAGAGTTGGATTGATCACCCAAATAGTAAAGGACTTGAGACGTGCAATGTGTGGAGACATGGCAAAGTTGGTTGAAGTATGGGAACAACAACAAGATCACAAGAGTTCAACAATTAGGAGAAATTTTGAAGTGAAATGGGCAACAGTCGGTTGTAGCATAAAATGATAGCAACAATAGAACCAAAAAGAAGCAACATTGCAATGAGAGTGCAGTAGATTTAGGTGACATTCATACTTGGATTTGGTTGAAGTGATCACATTGACTCAGGAAACAGATCGTGCAGAGTTGGGTGCGATACAATTTGGTTTGTGGAAACTTGGGGTTTTCACTTTGGCAGAACTTGGGGTTTCCAGTTGGCACGAAACTTGGGGTTTCCAACATAATTAGTTGCAGTGGAGGCAGGAGTTCGGGTGAAGACTTGGAGATCGCATATTTTGTGGATGTTTCCAAGGATGGAAATGACTTGAGGTGTGGGAGGATGTAAGGTTTTCGACTAGATGGATGCAGAGACCTTCACCCAAGTCCTCAAGGAGACAAAACTTTGGGTTGCTCCAGAACCCAAGTCGGGAAAGTGGATGTCATGGGCATGTGGACGTGCCGAGGGGCTTGCCCAAGTATCAAGAGACCAAGAAATTGGGGTGCATCAACATGAGGGGCACACCACAATTGGGCATGTTGGTCCAAGGGAGCACAACGGTTGACAAGTGCATGGATTTGTTTGGGCGACCGGGTCTATGATGAGGCATGATGATTTGTTTAGGCAACCAGGTCCACGAAGGGGAGTGAAAATTTGTTTGGACAAATGCATTCATGAAAGGGGTGCAACACCCCCAAAGACACAATGGATACCTTTGGAGCCCCTATAATATAACAAGGGCGCACAACCAAGGAAGGAATATTTGGAAGACAAGGAGAGAAAGAAGAGCTCTTCGGTTCTAAGGAAGATGAAGAGGGTGAGCTCCCTCAAGGATCCAAGTCACTCCACATGGGAGGACTTGTGTTGTCTTGAGTTGGATTCGTTGGACAGAGTTGGGAGAAATTTTCTTGGGTTGGTTTTGGTGAAGTTTGGAAACACAGGTCCATTGAAGGCATGTGGGAGTTAAAAAAGAAGTCTATGAAGTCTGCGGAAACAAAGACAAAAAAATTATGTAGTTGTAGGAACATATGAGGTGCACTGTAGGAGGTTGCGGAGATGGTTGCGAAAGAGATTCTTGGTAACGAATATGTGTATGAGTGTCTTGGTGAGGTGAGGTGATTCGTGTGACTCTTCCAAGTTGTAAATCGATCTGATAGTGCTCATGTTGTAAATGTTTTGCAATAAAAAAGACTTAGTCGAGTGTTAGGCATGGTTCATGCCACCCATGCTATATTTATGTTTCTCTTGTTTATTTCATTGTTGTTTTCTTGGATACTCATGTTCATGGATGTATGCTTAAATATGACTAAGTGTTAAAGTTTTTAACAATTGTATAAGTATACACGAGTTTCACTAGAATAGGACTGTGAATCACTGGTAGACTAGAAAGGAGTATGGGTATGCTCTAGGTGAAGAGGTGTAGTCCAGACGAAGTATCCTTGGTGTTTCCAAGAAGCCAAGTGAGAAACGTTGCAATGTCGCATGCCCTCAAGAGGTGAACGATCTCAAGGCACACTGTGGGGACGTGAAAAATGGTATCAGAGCTTGAAGAAAACTCTACTACTACAGTGGTGACAGTGGATAGGGCTCAACATGAAGGGAATTTGTTGTGAAGGTGGTTCAGTGGGAACATTCACAGACTTGGTGAATGGTTTGATGCAAAAACATTGTTCATCGTAGACTTTGCATCAAAATTATGACATAGGTTCGGTTGATGGTTCTACGGGAAGGTTGAGTTGGGAACACACCTTATGTGGATCGAAAACATAGTTTTTGGTGAAATGAAGCACTTGGAAAAGGTGGGTGACCACAAAACTCATCGCAGAACATTTCATAGACTTGATCACAGAGGTAGACTTGGTTGGTTTGATTCATGATAGAATTCAGTGTCGGACCTATTGTACACACCTTGGAGAGACCAGGCCCATATTTCATTGGGTGAGCCGAGCACTTGGGAAAGGAAGGTGAAGATAGGATTTGTTGCATGAATTGTCGCAAATATAACCGTAGAAGAGATCACAAAAGCAATACGTAGAGGGTGATCGAAAAAGTGATTTTGAAAGGGAGTAGTTTTGGGTTGTAGCAAGGTGAAGCACTTGGGTACGTTGGATGACCTTGGGAAACCTAGAGCAAATCCATAGTAGGTAGTTTGTTGAGCATGTTTCCATCATGACGTCTTCATGTCGTGCATCGCCAAGAATAGAAGTCGAGTTGAGCTGGGTTTTTGGCTTATTGACCACACCGTTAGATGAGGTAGCTCTTTGCAGAGCTACAAAAATCGGTTAGCAGCAGTACAAATTAACAATTGGGAAGTGGGTGCATGGTGCATTGAATTCAAAGTAGTCAAGGTGTAGATATGGAAAGACATTGGTGACGAGTTCGATCGTTTGCATGTGAAGTTTGGGACTTAGATGAATTTCTGAAGTGGATGGATGGACTCATGCTTGTATCGCAACGAAGGTCTTGCAGGCTTGTGGAGATGCAAATGGTGATTGAGGGGAGTTTATGCGGAGATTCAATTTCTTGGGAAAGTGGAAGTCCAAAACAACGAAATTAAAAAATGGTTGTAGTGAAGGATGTTGTTTGGAAAGGAATGGTTGGTTTTGAGTTCTTGCATTTCCTAAATGTTGCAGTGAGTTCTTTGAAGGGAAGTTGGATGACATGGTAGTTCAAGTGCAATCCATTTCCATGGTGAGAACTGACACATGTGAGGGTGATTCAAGTGGTGCAGATTCGAAGAATTCTTATAGTAGTTTGGGATGCCTTGATTGGGTGAATGTGTGGAGATCTTGGGGCGACCTACTTGGATGAGTCATGTGGTGCACTTAGGAAAAATTTGATGCATTTATGGAGGTGGCCTGAGGAAGCCGCCTAACTCTTTGATGAGGTGCATTGGATAGGTCATTGCGGTGAAGTAGGTAGTGAAGTCTGGACATGTCAAGTTGAGAGGATGGATGAGGAACCTTGGAATTTCTTGCCTTATCCAGATCCGTTGGGTCATGTGATGACTTGAAAGTTACAATGACAGTGCCAAAGTTTGGACACTTGCAGAAGATGCAAGGCAGTTTCATTCAAGAAGATGGATGGAGTTAGCGAAGAGATAGACCAAGAATTATTGGCAGTCAACCTGACTGGGAAGAACGTAGACCAAGTGACTTGGGTGGTTTTTTCTCGCCTTTGGTATGGGACATTGGATGAGCCAGAGCGCACTTTTCTCACTTGTGGATGATTATGCAACGAATCCAAGATCTGGCAGGGTTCATCGATTAGATGTGGCAGAGTATTGGTTCAAACATGAATAAGGCATGGAAGTTCTTTCAGGTGACTCATTCTACTTGGAGCACTTTGGAAAATTCATTGGGATGTTTGAGAAGTGAGGGAATGTTGGCCACACTCATCACAGATGTTAAGTTGTAGAAAGGTGACTTGACGAGAGGAGGTCAGTTGAGACTTGACTTCATTTGGAGGATTATGTAGACAAGAAGATTACAGTGTGAAGAAATCACTTGGGCATGAGTGTTTCTCTTTCTTTGGGGTAGCATGGTTGAGGGTGAAGTATAACCATTCCAAGGCATAGAGAAGTGGACACAGCAACATGGTTAGGTGATGAATTATTGAGGAAAAGGAAGTCTATACATGCAGTTATTGGGGTAGATTGGCTAACTGTGCCATGAGGTGGATGGTGGAGTCAAGTTGTCGCATATGACTTTGTTTTGGGGAGATTTATAATGCAGCGAGGTGATGGGTGACCTTTCCTTGGTCTAAGATTGTTGTGCAGATAAACCAAACTGTGAAAGGAAGTGATAAGTTTGTGCATGAGGGTGTGCAGTCTCAAGGAGTGTGACGGTTGGATTGGCCATTCAACTAGTTCATGACTTGGGTGAGAACAACCACATGACAAGGTGTTCAAGAGTAAAAACATGCCAGTAGGTTCGAAGTGCAACACTTAGACATTGTGGAAGATCTCCTTGACGAAGATCGGATGATGAAAGTAGTAGTGAGGAAAGGATGGACACTTTCCATAGTCTTTGGAGTTGATAGAGTGATGGAGATGCGACAAAAAAGACTAAGTTCAGGCATGGGGAGGCACATCTCAAGAATTGGACGTGAGAATTGGATTGATCACCTGACTAGTACTAGAATTTAGATGCACTTGTCATCATTATAATTATATAATGTACCCATTTTTTCACTAGACGTGTACGATTATATTCCATTCTCTCGAAATGTTTTTTTTTTTTGTAAGTAAGAGTTGTATAAAAATCCTTCAAAAACCAGAGTTACAAAGTCATCAAGAGTTCCAGACTGTAATAACTAAACAACCCCGAAGGGAAACCATTTCAGTCACCGGTTAAAGTAACGCTAAATGTTTTGAGCTACCAGTCTGAGAATGACAAAATTTAAACATAACGACTAAAGTCCTCAAAAAAATATCATATCAAACATGTTCATAGAGAGTTGACAGAACCAAACATAAAGACACCTGGCGATCATGTAGTTGGCCTATATCACGGCCACACAAACTGGGAGGTGGTGAAGGTAGCTGGGTCCCCATCTTCCTCTTCAATGATTTTCCGCCCCAACTCCATGGGCTTGTGCATGGCAGCGCCCGTGTCGACGTCGCCTCCTTCGCTTTCTTCTTCGACCAGTGTACCCCCCTCCTCCATGGCCTTGTGCATGGTCGTTCCTACGTCAACTTCACCACCAGGCCCTTCCTCTTCGACAGGTGTACCTCCCTCTTCCATGGGCATGTGCATGGAAAATCCCAAATAATATTCGTCGCTAGCCCCTGTAGCATGTGCTCCTCCATCCCCTGAGATGTCTCTGTTTCCATCCTCTGCGGCCTCACTTGCTCCTGGTGTCGAGTGATAATCCCCCTGTAGAGTGGAGAGCATTTGCAAGAGCATTGAATCCTTTCCATCCATGATTTCCAATCGAAATTGAAGGTCATCCAGGCCTTGGCGCATCTCAAAGACTAGACCTTGCAGGATAGTGAGGCTATCCTGCAATTGTGAGTTTGGTACCAAATCTGAGAAGGATTGAGGCCCTAGTTGTGGCCCCAGGAGATTTGGTGTCACTCCCAGGTGAGGTTGATTGGAAGGATTTTCTTGCTGAATTGGTGCACTCGCGGGTGAATTTGGTGGGACTGCAGGAAGCGACAACGAGGATGAAGCCAAATCGAAAGAAGGCCCCGGGTTGAAACCCAAATAATTTTCAGATAGGGCAAGCCATTCCAGCCGACTAGCGGAGGGCGAGGAGAGGACTGGGAGGTCAAAGGGACTTTGTTGTGACTGAGACTGAGAGGAGTGTGAGGAAGATGAAGCAAGTGATGAGTTAGGGAATGGTGCAAGCAGGGGTCTGAGGACCACTCGCGACCGGCTTGGCTGCCAGGCCGAGCCGCGCTTTGATTTTCCCCTTTACCTTGGCATTCTGGTGGCCCTAAGGGGAAATGCAAGCACAGGGGGGGAGCATAGGTAATGTAGGTGTAGTGGGAGGTAATGCAGGTAGCTGGGGATCTCAGCGCAGGGAGGGAACTTCTGAAAATGCATATGGCTGGAGGCATGGTGTCGAGGTAGCTGAAGGAGTCGAAGGCGCATGAGCAGAGTAAATTTGAATTCATGGCTCAATGTTGTCGAAAAGACAACGAACTGAGGCCAAGTTCACCAAGATTAATGGTGCCTAGGCTGACGCTTGAAATGTTATAAGTACAGTCATGTTTCATTAAATCTAAAGAGTTGTGTTGTGATGGAAAATTATGTATTAAATTGCAGACGGCGAAGTTGTGTATCGGGGAAGACCAAGAATTTGTGAATAACATTAAATCTGAAGAGTTGTGTCGTCATCATTGCAAATTTAGCGTTTATACTCCATTCGCTCTCTAAATGTTATAAGTGCATTCACTTGTCATTAAATCTGAAGATTTGTGTCGTGATGGAAAATTTTTCATTAAGTTGCAATGGACGAAGTTGTGTATTAGGGAGGCCCAAGAATTTGTGAATAGCATCAAAATCTGAAGAGTTGTGCTCTGATGGAAAATTCTACAATAAAATACATCGGACAAAGTTGTGTATCAGGGAAGACCAAGAATCTGTGAATAAAATATAGCCAACTCCTCTCCCATGGAAAAATTTCTTAGCGTTCAAAAGAGAAATAAGGCAGGTGCCAACAATCACTTCAAATCAGGGCGGGTAGAGGAATTTAGGTAGTCGGGCACCCTATGTGAAAACATGTGTAGACAAATGTAATTAATAGGGCATATAATATTGAAATCCTTATCCACTAGGTTCCCTACCCATAGCCTCACTTCAATGTTCCGGCAAGATCGACAAAATTTATGACGGATGGACACGGATTTTGATAATCTGAGGCGTGCTTAAAACTTACCATTAAATTTGGCATAATTTAAATATTCAACTCTTTGAAACTCTTCTAATTGTGTTTCTGATTAGTTGTGTTACCAGACTTTCTGATAAGTTTTGTCCAGAAATTGGTTAGATATTTGAAATATGGGATGGAATTGTAGATATCAGAGTTGTTGAGAGTGCACAATCTAGGTGAATTAGAGATTTTTCAGGAATTTGGATGCATCTACGCATTTAAAATTTCAATTCAAACAATAGAAAATTAAATTTCACCAACCATTGAATAGTTGATTCAGGGGATAATTTCCTTGAAAAGTCAAAAAAGTCTAATAGATCGACTACTCCATTAAAATTGGATTGGCATAATCTAAATATTGAGATTGCACAGTCCTAGTGGATTAGAGGTTTTTCAGGGCACTGGATCCATCTGTGCATTTAAAACTATAATTCAAATAATGAGAAATTACAATTTCACCTTGGATCGTTAGATTCCAGTGATAATTGCCCAGAAAAGTCAAAAAATTCTAATAGATAAACTAGTCCAAATTGAACCCTTTAAGAGGGTGTAGGAGATATTATGCAAAATATTATTCTATTTTGTATAATATTTTCCCCACCTCCATCCTCATATAGTGGGGGGATATTTTCAGACAGTTGGCTTAGGTTGATCGACAATTGGTATGGATTGTTGGTTGTCATTGATGCCAACCATTGGAGAGTGATATTGTAGATTGATGTCAACCCTTGGAGAAAGTCCGGTAGTGAATTCTTGTAGCACAAAGGTTTGGGTAATGGACCCAAGTTTGTTTGATGTATAATGGTATGAGTTTTAATATATTTGAAGGTAATACTCTTACATATGGGCAATACATGCCATTCTATTTCCAGTGGTATGTGGAACATCACATAACTCCTCACGGTTATAGACTTATGGCTATGTGAAGTTGGAGAACCCAGGTAATTTGGGTAATGGACCTGTTAGCAGTCTGTAATTTGCCCAAGGATATGGAGGAAGTCACATAGGCAACATCAAAACCACTTCGAGTCTTGGATCTAGCCTTCCAAGACTCGGAGAGGGATCTCTCTATCTGATATAACTTTATTTGAATATGGATCTTAGGCTAGCTAATGGGTTCAGAGTTTGGATTTTGAATTGGTAGGGCCAGAGAAGAGGAACCATGGGCAATGGAGTCACAATCTGAAGTTGAATAAAAAACAAGTCCTACAGACAACCTTACAGGGAAAGGTAGACAAATTATTGGATCTTCATAGGATTAAGGTATGGCAGAGGGGCGAATGTTAATAAGTCGAATTAAAGACAGAGCAGTAAAGAATTTTTCATTTAACTTTCAGTGGAAAACATTGGCATTGCTTTAAACTGGGAACATGGTGTTTTCACACAAATCCTGATCTTAAATCTCTTTAAAACAATAGAGAAGAGAAACACATATGAAAACAGAGGAAAACACAATCACAGTGAGAAAAAATTCACCAATAGATTTGACACAAGAATCATGTAACCGCTACGACTGTATTATTGAATTGATGAAAATACAGAAAGATTCGTGAGCTCTGATACAAGATTAAATCATGGTCCTTGACTGATCCAAATCTTCACATTTGACTCATTACAATATATAAAAGGACTCTCCCCAGGCTTAGGAGGTCGAATTCAAACACCTCGGCCAAAAATAGCAACAAATCCCCAAAAATCTGGAACTGAAAATTTGGCCGAATTTGTTGAAAACAGGGGTACGCTCATACATTTGTTTCTCCTCAGCAGTGAAACGTGTGAATAATATGGAGGGGTTTATTGTATATGAGCATGTGTTGGAAAAAAACCTCATTTGGTTTCTCCAAATTCATCTCCAGCTCGTCGAAACAGCTCCCGCAAAGTCAAGACTGAAACAGGAAAAACTGGAAATATGAAAAATGAGTCTGAAAGATAGATTCGATTCTCCAAAATGGTGGCACCTGTGAAAAATATGGAAGAAAAATTTTTTCTTCATCCCGTGCTAAACAAAAACCTCTCTCGGTTTTTTAAAATTCGTTTCCATTTTCCTGGAATCCGCTTCAAAAGATGACTGGTCAAACTGGCAAAAAACAGACGGTTTTGAGTTTTTGGGGTGAGAGGTTTTGTAGAGAGAAAGGTGGTTTCTGGACCCCCACTGAAGTGGTAAGTGGTATGGGAGGGGGGGTCTAAAATCGCCAGGGGGTGACAAGTGTCCCTCCCCATACCACTTTTCTGACTCCCTTGGTATGATGTGATGTGAGGGAGGGGGGTCCAGAATGTAAGGGTATAATGTGTGGGTAGAAACTTTAGGATAGTTTAAATTTTTCAGTTTTTAATTTTATGATTTTTGTTAATTCGTTTAGTTTTTTATTTTAATTTGTTTTTGTTTTATTTTGGTTTTATTTATTATATGATTTTGATTATTGTTTTTATTTGTGTTTATATTTTTATTATATTTCGTTTTTAATTTTCTTTATTGTTTTAATTCATATGTTTTGTGTTTTACTTTAATATATGTTTTTATATGTTTTTTAATTAATGTTTTTATATTGTTTTTTAGACTCGGGATAATTTATATTTTTATTGTTTTTAATTTAATTAATGTATTATATTATTATGTTCTTTTTTAATTTGATTTTAATGTTTGATTTTTAATTAATGTTAATTCTAACCTAAATTTTAATTTAAACAAACTAACTTAATCACTAATAAATTAATAATTAATATTTAATTCAATTATTAACAAGACTTAACCTAGTTTATTAGTCTAATTACACTAATTCAATTAACATTAGCACTATTAATTAATCTAATTATTTGTTTACTAGCCTAAGTTTGTTTATTCGCACAGGGATGAGTGATGGGCTTGATGATTTGAAGGATGAGGGAATGAAGGTCGCAGCAAGGTGACGAAGGATCGGCCAGGGTGATAAAGGATCAGGCAAAATGGATGGAGGGGGAAAGAAATCAACCGAGACTAGCAAGCCAGATGTCTTCATCATGGGGGCAATGCCAAATAAGCAGCTGAAGAATCGGGTTACCTATGATTATAGGACCCCAACAGGACCCAAGTTTGTTTGATGTATAATGGTATGAGTTTTGATATGTTTGCAGGTAATACTATTCTAGATGGATAGTACATGTCATGTCATTTCTGGTGGTATGTGTAACATCACATAACTCCTCATAGTTTGAGAGTTATGGCCTTACGAATTTGGAGAACCCTCATGAGTCATCTAGAAGCCCCAAAAGGTTAAAGTAGTCAAAGTGGTTTAAGAGATTTTTAGAAGGCAAATAATAAAGTGAAGTGATGAGTGTACTATAATTCAAAGTGAATACAAAATAAATTATTTAAATAATAAAGTTAATGGAGAAATTACTAAGTTGACAAGTGCTTAGAAGTGGGTTAGCCCTAAAATAAGGAAAGTGGTTTAAGATGGTTAGAAGGTAATCCCTTGAGGTAAAGTGAAGTGATGAGTGTACTATAAGTCAAAATTGGATACAAAATAAATTATTTAAATAATAAATTTAATGGATAAAGAGTCAACTAGCTAGTCGGAGATGAGGACGGGGTTCTAACTGTAGTTTCCCCGAGATGTTTTCTTTCCCGCCTAAGCTACTGCCCTGCCTCACGGAGGAATATACTTACTGCCTACATGCTCTGCCACCCACGCTACATGCCCTCACGAAGGATGCATTGATTGAGGGTGCGCAAACAGGCTCGACCACCGGGAGAGGGATTGATCAATTGATTGATGGAGGAAGAATCGCCCCTGATAAGGGTGAAAGTGGCGTATCAATATAGATGGTAAATTTAGTCAGCAAAAGTGGCCTATAAGTTTCAAGGATAGGCAATAGGGGTATGAACTTGGACAAGTGGTTAGAAGTTGGTTAACCCTAAAATAAGGAAAGTGGGTTAAGATGGTTAAAAGGTAACCCCCTGAGGAAACTACATGAAAGTATAAATAAGAGGCAAGGCTCTCTCATTTTATATCACACTTGAGCATATTGAATATCTACAGGTGAATGAGGTAACCAAAGAATATCTAAGCCGAACTTCAGAGAGAAGGTGAAGTAAAGAAGGTCGAAATTCAAGGGAGGATAAATTCTTTTGATGATACTTTCTAATGTATGTTATTTACAGGTCATCTTACCATTTTCGCAATAAATTTTTTTCTAGAATGATTCAAACCGTGAAATTGATAGGCCATTGAGAAAACATATCCAAGTATATTGGTATGAATTTCACCTTTTGGGTCATTGTAGTTTTGGATTTACACTCCCTGGAAAATAGGGTTTGTGGCTAGTCTTGAAACTAGTCTAAAACAAGTGTTTCGGGTAAAAAAGGCATAACTTCTTCATAACAGATCCAAATTAATTATGAAAAAATGTTTTGGTTAGAGTACATTCTATAGTATTCTATGTAAAATTTCCATATCCATACAACAAATATTATGTGCATGGCACACTCTACAATTTCTCTCTCTAGAATAAGCCAGAATTCAACAATGTATGCCATTTTTTCTATAACTCTTTTTCTGAGAGGTTCCAAGTAGTGACACCTGGAGGAATTGCATTAAACACATTGAATAACATTGTGTACTATTTTCATATCTTTATTCATTACAAGTACATAGTTATGATTATTTCAAGTTAGGGTTGTTGACTAATCCAAAACTAGTCATGTGAGACTAAAGAAAAGTTCAATGAAAATGCTAGTCTCTTGTTGTTAAAGTTAAGGAAGGTTTCCAGGTATGTGATCAGATACACCAGGTCTATTACAAAGTTACAAATCAGATTTGGATGATGAAATTGATGAGGGCCTTCGGTTGAGGTACATGTTGGGTACATGGTTGAGACAAGTAGTTGATGAGTTTGCACATACATGAGGTGTATAGTTGATGATGTTGGTACATCTTGATGAGTCATAGTTGATGAATAGTTGATACATGATTTGTGCATACTTGGTACATGGTTAGAGGCACTTGTTAGTATTATTGTTGACACATGTTTTATGGATGATGTAGCATACTTGTATTGGTATATTATTAGAAGCACATACTGATCTTGGTGATGATTATGAGTTGTTGTGTTATGCTTGGTTGATGCACATATTTGAGAGTTGTCTTGGTGATTGATCTTGGTGAGTATATCTGATTTGGTTGATAATATTGATGAGACAGGTTGTTGTAATAGGTTGTTTGGACAGGTTGTTGTGACATGTTATTTGTATAGGTTTGGTGCATGGTTGATGCACTTGTTCACGGTACAGGTTGAGGTACAGGTTTGGTACATGGTTGATGCACTTGTTCATGGTACAGGTTGAGGTACAACTTGGTGCATGGTTAATGCACTTGTTTATGGTACATGTTGAATACAGGTTGTTTGGTACAGGTTGGTGCATGGTTGATGCACTTGTTTATGGTACTAGTTAATTACAGGTTGAGGTGCAGGTTGATGCATGGTTCGGGTTATTGGTACAGGTTTTTTGGTGTAGGTTGATTGGTACATGTTTACAGCAGTGTATCTCACAGTGATAGTGTGACAGTGGTTCCATCATTCTACTTATACGTCAGGGTGGTTTGAAGGGGCAAAGATAGGTGGTTGTATCCACCTTCCGATTGTAGTCGGAGAACATAGGGGGTTGTAGCCTCCTTCTAGTTGTATCCAGAGAATTGGGGAGTTGGATCTTCCTTCAAGTTGTAGCTTGAGAAACTAGGGGGTTGGAGCCTCCTTCCAGTTGCAGCTGGAAAACAAAGGAAGTTGGTGTTTCCAATTAATGTAATTCTTAAAGACATATAAGAATAATCATTCTGTGGTTTTCTACCGCTTTGTGTTTCCACGTAAAACACTGGTGTACTATGTATGTGTGTGATTGTTCATTTGTTCATTGTTTATTTACTCTGCAACTATTGAATGATAATGCTACATTCATATAACACTTGCATTTTATGGTGAAAAATGATTAAATTGCTCTATTACTGATTCACCCCCCCTCTCAGTAATCCAACAATTGGTTTCAGAGCAAGTTCCTTCAAGAAAAAGTTTAACCACTGGAAGGAGATCATGGATTATTTTGAGAATGGAGTACCAATGTTTGATGGTTAGAATGGTTTTAAGTATGAGATGTGGAGCATAAGGACGAAAGTATTTTTACAGGAATGGGGACATTATATTTGGCTATCAGTTGTTATAGGATATGATAGTTCAAAAAGGGCAAAGACTCTAGCCAAGAAGGAATTGAAGAAGAATAAAAAAAATAGCAATGGATTTCATCTAGGAAGGATTACCTAATATGGTAAGAGAAAAGGTTGGCAAATGTTCATTATCCAAAGAACTTTGGGATAAGTTACATGACGTATATTCTTCACCCATCGCAGATTCAAAAAATGCCAAAGAAGATGCAGATACAAAACAAGAAGAAAGATGCTCATCATGTCAGACAGATTCAAAAGAGAAAGAGTATGAAGAATCAGAAGTTGATTATAGAGAAAAATTGATCAGTGCAATTGAATATCTAAATAAAGAAAGAGAAGAAAACAAGTCATCCAAGAAAAAATTGATGAAGCAAAAGGAAACTGTTCAAGGTTCCAAAAAATATCAGAAGGTCATCAAGAATTTAAGAGCTCAACTAGAAAAGGCCAGAAGAATTGAAGAAACTCTAGAATATCAAAATAAATGTTTAGAACCCAACATAGCAACACAAAAGGAAGAAGCAGAAAAGAGAGAAAATATATTGATGGATCATCTCAAGGAAAGAACCAATGACTTAAACCAACTTAAGGAAGAGTTTGGTCAAGAAGAGAGAAGACTGGAAAAAGAAATAATTGCATTGAAAATCCAACTTGAAGAAGAAAAGAGAACAGAAGAGGTCATGAAGTCTCAGATAATGAAGAAAAAATAAAAGGTTGAGAATATTAAAGAAGAAGTTGTCACACTAAGATTCAAAATCATTAAGCTCAACAAGAATGTTGAAGAGACAGAAACATCTACATTAGTTGTAGAGAATGAAGAGAAGCACTCTATGTTGCTAGAAAAGAATAATGAAGAAAATAGAAATAATTATGTAGAAGTACTCAAAGGAATGAATCATGGTCAACCATAATCTAAGAAAAATAATAAAGATACATTTTCAAGAAGACCATCCATGTTCAAGCCACAAAGAAGCTTCAATCATGATCATGATCAGTCAAGGTAGAAATTCAAAAGGACTACACCACAAAGAAGATCATTCACTCCCAGGTATGCAAATTTCTTTTATGGCCATTGTTTTTATTGTACTAACTTTGAACATAAGGTTGCAGATTGCAGGGATTATAAAAGAAATGTTCAAGCAATAAATGCCTATGTGGCCCCACGTAACATTGAATGTTACAAATGTGATAACTATGGACACATAGCTCATGATTGTAGAAGCATGATCGATACTTCCATGAAAGAGAAAATTGATATTAGATATAAGAAAGTATGGATAAGAAAATAGGAAGAACAGGTGAACAAAGACCAGGTCCCAGAGATCGCAATATTGGAAATAAAACAAGATGAAGAAAAATCTACAGAGAAAAAGAAGGATGTTAGATATAGAAAGGTTTGGAAAATAAATGAAAGAAATTAAGGACAGGTAAATAAGGAACAAGTTCAAGATATTGTAGTTTCAGGTATTGTAGTGAAAGATGAATCCATAGACAGAAAGAAAGAAGTAAGAGCTCAGAGAGATGATGAATCTACCAATGAATATGATGATGAATACATATCAGAGCAGGAATTGTTCTGAGCCATCCGACTTAGAGACTCCCAGGTAATATGAATATTAGATAGGGGGAGTCTATGCGATATCTATGACAGACCAAAGAACCAACCTTCGAGCAGCTTGTAGAGTTTGAGAAGACAGATCCAGAGAAGTTGGTTAGTAGAAGTACAGTTTGATAGATTAATCAAGACTTCATGATAGTATAGTGATAAATGGGTCAGCATTATGGACAATTGTGCAAGTAGAGTCTTGGACAGTATGGACAGAGATGGATTTGTAAGAATACTTAGCAGGTTTGGACAAATATATGAAAGTGGACAAGAGAATGTATTCATAGATTGGTTCAGAGACAAAGGAACATTATCATAATGGATAATAATTACACAGGAAATGGCTCGAACAATGCTAATGGATTCCAAATTGACAGATATTTTTTGGACACATGTAGTGCATACAACAGTTCAGATTCAAAACAGAGTAATAATCAGAAACAACAATGACAAAACTCCCTACGAACTATGGAAAGGAAGCGCAGAAAAAAACCTCTACATCAATGTAACTCAAGGTAGTATTTTATTAATTGAAATTTATATTGATGNATGATGATGAATACACATCAGAGCAGGAATTGTTCTGAGCCATCCGACTTAGAGACTCCCAGGTAATATGAATATTAGACAGGGGGAGTCTATGCGATAGTTGTGACAGACCAAAGAACCAACCTTCGAGCAACTTGTAGAGTTTGAGAAGACAGATCCAGAGAAGTCAGTTAGCAGAAGTACAGTTTGATAGATTAATCAAGACTTCATGATAGTATAGTGATAAATGGGTCAGCATTATGGACAATTGTGCAAGTAGAGTCTTGGATAGTATGGACAGATATGGATTTGTAAGAATACTTAGTAGGTTTGGACAAATATATGAAAGTGGACGAGAGAATGGATTCATAGATTGGTTCAGAGACAAAGGAACATTATCATAATGGATAATAATTACACAGGAAATGGCTCGAACAATGCTAATGGATTCCAAATTGACAGATATTTTTTGGACACATGTAGTGCATACAATAGTTCAGATTCAAAACAGAGTAATAATCAGAAACAACAATGACAAAACTCCCTACGAACTATGGAAAGGAAGCGCAGAAAAAAACCTCTACATCAAGGTAACTCAAGGTAGTATTTTATTAATTGAAATTTATATTGATGATATTGTTTTTGGAGGTACTAATGACAGGTTAAGCCAGAAATTTGAAAAGGATATGCAGAATGAATTTGAAATATCATTACTTGGAGAACTATCATTCTTTTTGGGTCTTCAGATATGTCAAAGCAACCAAGGAATTTTTATTTCTCAAACTAAGTATATCAGAGAAATACTAAAGAGGTTTGAAATGGAAGGATTGCAAACTAGTTACCACTCCTATGCAAACTAGTTGCAAGTTGAGAAAAGATGATGATTCAAAGTCTATGGACCAAAGGCAATACATATCAATGATTGGTGTCTTACTATATGTGACATCATCCAGACCAGATGTAATGCAGGAAGTTGGACAGGTGGTACGATTTCAAGCAACACCAAAGGAATCACATGTATTAGCAGTGAAGAGGATTTTCAGATATCTCAAAGGAACAAAAGAGTTTGTATTATGGTATCCAAAAGGAAATGATCTATCACTTATTGCCTACACAGATGCAGATTGGGCACGTTGCATTGATGATCGATGAAGCACTAGTGGGCAGCATTCTACTTGGGTGAGTGTTTAGTATCATGGAAAAGAAAGAAACAATCATCAGTATCTTTATCTACAGTCGAGGCAGAGTATATTGCAGCAGCAACATGTTGTATACAGGTTATATGGATGAAACAAACTCTGACAGATATACAAGTTGAGTATAATGAGCCCATTCCAATCTATTGTGATAATACAAGCGTCATCAGTTTCTGAAAGAACCCGGTGATGCACTCCAAAACGAATCACATTCCAATCAAGTATCACTTTCTACGAGAACAGGTTGCAGAGAAGAACATCAAAGTTGAATATGTGGGCACAAAAGAACAAGTGGTAGACATATTTACAAAACCACTTCCATAGGAAGCCTTTGAGTATCTTCATCAAAGACTCGGAGTAATTTATACTCCAAAATGAATGCTTTTGAATGTTGATCTTATATGTCTTAGATTTACATGAGTAAGCACCATTAAGAGGATAGTTCAGGTTGGGAGATCAGTTTCAGGAAGAGCCCAGTCAGGGGGAGTATCTCCAAGGATATTTCAATTAGGGGGAGCAGCCCCGGATGGAAAGATGCCTTTGCCATTGATAACAAGAGGGGGGGGGGGTATTTATCAAATTCATAATAGAAATTCTTGGAGAGAGAGCATGGAGGCATGTAGACAGGGGGAGCAGCCCAAGGAGAGTTCAGTCAGGGGGAGCAGCCCCAAAGGGAGATACCCTTTTCCATTGATGTCAAAGGGGGAGAGATAGAAACATTGATGAGGAGTATAAGCATGAATGTTATCATGACTAAGTGTTGCCATCAATGTTTGTGTTTTCATCAATGCCAAAGGGGGAGATTGTCAAACAATTGGCTTAGGTTGATGGACAGTTGGTATGGATTTTTTGTTGTCATTGATTTCAACCATTGGAGAGTGATATTGCATATTAATGTCAACCCTTATTGATTGATGTCAACCCTTGGAGAAAGTCTGGTAATGAATTCCGGTAGCACAAAGGTTTGGGTAATGGACCCAAGTTTGTTTGATGTATAATGGTATGAGTTTTAATATATTTGAAGGTAATACTACTCTATATGGGTAGTACATGTCATTCCATTTTCGGTGGTATGTGGAACATCACATAACTCCTCACGGTTAGAGAGTTATGGCCATGTGAAGTTGGAGAACCCAGGTTTGGGTAATGGACCAAAGTTTGTTTGATGTATAATGGTATGTTTTTTTATATATTTTAAGGTAAGACTATTCTATATGGATATTACATGTCATACCATTTCTGGTGGTATGTGGAACGCCACATAACTCCTCACGGTTTGAAAGTTATGGCCTTACGAATTTGGAGAACCCTCATGAGTCATCTAGAAGCCCCAAAAGGTCAAAGTAGTCAAAGTAGTTTAACATATTTTTCAAAGGTAAATAATAAATTGAAGTGATGAGTGTACTATAATTCAAAGTGAATACAAAATAAATTATTTAAATAATAAAATTAATGGAGAAACTACTAAGTTGACAAGTGGTTAGAAGTGGGTTGGCCCTAAAATAAGGAAAGTGGTTTAAGATGGTTAGAAAGTAACCCCTTGAGGTAAAGTGAAGTGATGAGTGTATTATAAGTCAAAAGTGGATACAAAATAAATTATTAAATAATAAATTTAATGGATAAATTACTAATTGGACAAGTGGTTAGAAGTCGGTTAACCCTAAAATAAGGAAAGTGGGTTAAGATGGTTAAAAGGTAACTCCTCGAGGAAGCTACATGAAAGTATAAATAAGAGGCAAGGCTCTCTCATTTTATATCACACTTGAGAATATTGAATATCTACATGTGAAGGTATACAAAGGATATCTAAGACGAATTTCAGAGAGAAGGTGAAGTAAAGAAGGCCAAAATTCAAGGGAGGATAAATTCTTTTGATGATGCTTTCTAAGGTATGTTATTTACAGGTCATCTCACCATTTTCACAATAACTTTTTTCTAGAATGATTCAAATCGTGAAATTGATATGTCATTGAGAAAACACATTCAAGTATCTTTTTTATGAATTTCAGCTTGTGGGTCGTTGTAGTTTTGGAGTTACATTCCCTGGAAAATAGGGTTTGTGGCTAGTCTTGAAACTAGTCTAAAACAAGTGTTTTGGGTAAAAAAGTCACAACTTCTTCATAACAGATCCAAATTAAGTAAGACCAAATATTTTGGTTAGAGTACAGTCTGTAGTATTCTGTGTAAAATTTTCATATCCATACAACAAATATTCCGTGTGGGGCACGCTCTATAAGTTTGCTCTCTAGAATAAGCCAAAATTCAACAAGGTATGTCATTTTTGCTATAACTCCTTTTCTGAGAGGTGTCAAGTAGTGACACCTAGAGGAATTGCATAAAACACACTAAAGAACATTGTGTACTATTTTAGTATCTTTATTCATTACAGGTACATAGTTATGATTATTTCAAGTTAGGGTTGTTGACTAATCCAAAACTAGTCATGTGAGACTAAAGAAAAGTTCAATGAAAATGCTAGTCTCTTGTTGTTAAAGTTAAGGAAGGTTTGCAGGTATGTGATCATATATACCAGGTCTATTACAAAGTTAGAAATCAGATTTCGATGATTAAATTGATGAAGGCTTTTGGTTGAGGTACATTTTGGACGCATGGTTGAGACAAGTAGTTGATGAGTTGGCACATACATGAGGTGTATATTTGATGATGTTGGTACATATTGATGATTCATAGTTGATACAAGATTTGTGCATACTTGGTACATGGTTAGAGACACTTGTTAGTATTATTGTTGACACATGGTTTATGGATGATGTAGCATACTT
>JASDQU010243755.1:56924-69497 GCA_032191745.1 Picea mariana | reverse complement strand
ATGGTTGATGCACTTGTTCATGGTACAGGTTAAGGTATAGCTTGGTGCATGGTTAATGCACTTGTTTATGGTATAGGTTGACTACAGGTTGTTTGGTACAGGTTGGTGCATGGTTGATGCACTTGTTTATGGTATTGGTTGATTACAGATTGAGGTACAGGTTGATGCATGGTTCAGGTTATTGGTATAGGTTGTTTGGTGCAGGTTGATTGGTACAGGTTTACAACAGTATACCTCATAGTGATAGTGTGACAATTTTTCCATCATTCTACTTATACATCGGGGAGGTTGGACGAGGAAAGGACAGGTGGTTGTAGCCACCTTCTGGTTGTAGCCGGAGAACATAGGGGGTTGTAGCCTCCTTCTGGTTGTAGCTAGAGAATTGGGGATTTGGAGCTTCCTTCAGGTTGTATCCTGAGAAACTAGGGGGTTGGAGCCTCCTTCCAGTTGCAACTGGAAAACAAAGGAATTTGGTGCTTCCAATGAATGTAATTCTTAAAGACATATAAGAAAAATCATTATGTGGTTTTCTCCCGCTTTGGGTTTCCATGTAAAACACTAGTGTACTGTGTATGCGTGTGATTTCTCATTTTTTCATTGTTTATTTACTCTGCAACTATTGGATGATAATGCTACGTTGATATAATACTTGCATTTTATGCTCTACTACTGATTCACCCCCCCTCTCAGTAATCCAACAGATATTATATTATGTTTAGCATAATATATTTCCCCAAGATATTATGCAAAAACGTTATTCCCCACCATATGAGGGTGTGGTGGAATATCCACTCTCACCATTATCATGTTTTCCATAATATGGAGGTGGGGGAACATATTATACAAAACATTATTATGTTTAGCATAATATTCCCCCACCATATGATCATGTGCAATATCTCCCTCCACACCCGCGTTATACAAAACATAATAATATATGGTAGTTGTTGTAGGGGCCAGTCGGCTCTCTCGACTAGACCCACCAGTCGACTAGCCAAGTCGATTATAGAAGTTGGTTAGAAAAGTCGGTCGAATAGATAGTTGGATTCGACCAACTAAGCAATTAAGAAATATAACCGATTGATAATTGTGTGTGTGTGTGTAATGGAAAGACAGAGGTTGTTTTGTTATCTAATATAATGCATTGATGGTTCTCTCACTTCTTGTGTATGTCTACTTATGTCTCTATGTGCTTCTGTATATAATGTTGTAATGTGTGTTTCTCTTTGTAAGGATCTACTGAGAACTTCTCTTACTTTCCCTTAGACTACAACATTGGTTTTTTTGTTGGTGGTTATGAACTCGGGCATGCATAGAGAAAAAAGTACATAGATGTTAACCTTGGAAGACATATGTGAATGGTGGGAGCGTAAAATTACCAATTACATTAAAAACTACACAAGAAAAAATCAACAAACACTAGCCAAAGTACGTACTCATTTCTTTTCATAGATGCATGAACGATTCCTGGAAGCCATTCCAGAAGCACTGTACAAATATCTCAATCAATCTAATGCGCATATTCACTCCCAATGAGAAATTAATGCACAAAATCATAAACAAAGTAATAACAAACCTCAATGAGCGGTTTGAAAATATCGTGCGTGATTACATTGAAGAACAAGCAATCGAAGATAGAGAGTCAATTGAAACCATCAAAAATGAATTCTACACATAATTACACGACGGTTTCCTTTGCACCATCCCGCCCTTACTTCATAATTTCCTCTTGGAAAAGGGAGTCGAGGACATCATTGAATACAAACCCCTTTTGAAAAATCCTCCTCTTAATTCCAATTGGCAAGAAAAACAATAAGGGTGGGAATAATTTATGGAATCTAACTATAAAGAAATGAGAGAAGCTTGGGATTATTTTATGAAGAAATGAAATAAACCAGAATGAGTAACACCGACGGCCGTGAGTAAGTCAGGTCGGTGATAGGGGGTTGGACAATACGTGAGATGATATAAGTCAATTCGAGCATACTCAATTCAAAAATTTATGAAGTCGGGAGGAAGATAATTAAATCAAGTGAGAAGTTTGCACGTCGAATGAAGACCCATAAACCCTCAACAGATAATAATTCAAAAAATGGATCGAGAAAAGAGGAAAAAGAGGAGAGAAGAATTACAAAACAAAAGGAATCCCTAAAATTCTCATAGGAAACCTACCCAAGCATGAAACATTGTTGGAGCATCCCTTGAGAGTGCCTCGACGACTCCTGGGAGGAGTATAATCTTGCAGGTGAGTATGTTATTCGACAACGCCCAGAAAGCAATTGACCAAGTTGATAATATGGAGATAGACGATTCGAGAACCACGGTTCGACTCCCCTCTGTAAGAAGCCCTATCCCATGCATTATATAATTCCTCTGCTAGAGACTTCATGTGGATACATAATCACCGAAGGTGTGGTGCCAAACTAACAATGTTGATCAGATAATAGATACACTGTTGATTGAAGCACAAGAAAATATCGAAAATTGACTAAAAGGTATACTCCTCCATATAATAGACCTCATGGACTCCTCCCCCCTACAAAATCTACTTTTGGAATAATTTAAATCAACATATAGTGAAAACGAATTGGCACAACCCTTAAGAGGATGATTGGTTGAGTACATAGACAAAGGTTGTCAGACATATGATCTAAACCCAAGCAAAGAATAAGTGCAATTAGCACTTGAATACATTATGACTAAAGATTAATGACAAATTTCATTGGTCGAGTTGAATATCTAGACTTCGACCCAAGAAATTAAGTCCACATCGACTTCCCAGTCGACTTTGAACAAAACTCTTGCAATAGTTACAACCTTGAAAAACCCCAAGAAAACAACAATGGGCCTCAATCATATCCCCATTTATGAAGGCAATGAAGATCCAAACGAAATTAGTTTGTTTGTGAGAAATTATGAGACACAACTAATATAACCGACGAGAGTAAACAAATGGTCCAATTTGGTGTTGTTCTTTGATCCCAAACTCTTACTTGGTTCATGAATTTCACAGACAATTAGAAATGCTTGAAGGAAAAAATAATGCAGAGCTTCCTCACATTTTTTCTAAATTCAAGATATAAGCGACCCGATGGCACAAAAACTGAAACAGATCAAGCAAAATCCAGGTGAAACCATCAGCAAATATGATAAAATATTTAAAAATATGTTAAGTCAAATTACCTATGTAATTAAAGACAATCTACTTGTACAATGGTATGTGGTCGTCGTATTTCAAAATATCAAAGTACCATTACACATGTATGATATCCAGATGTGCGAAGAAACATTAAAAAAATCTCAGCGAATAGAAATGGATGATGAAGGTGCTTCAACTTCATCAATCATTAAGAAAATACTAGAAGAAAAACCTATAGAACTGCAACAATCAATCAATAAAAGATATGTCAATTTCATGCAATGAACTATGGTGCACAATCTATTCTAGTGAAGGACTTACAAAAGATTATTGTAAATTTAGTGATGCACTGGATCCAATAGTTCGAAAAATTCAAATTCAAACATTCTGCAACATCTGCAAAGGCGTAACAAATCATGCAACAAGATACTGCCTACATAATCTCATAAATGCACAACCAAAATTGTGCCATATATGTAAGGAAAACAATCATCTAGCGCAAGAATGTCGGTTGAATGGAAAAAATAGAACAAATATCCATTCAGTATATCATACACAAATGGTCAACCCAAACATCGAGTAAGGTAATGGAAACGACTATAGAGGTAGAGGCCGTGGAGTATTCAACAAAGGATGTGGTTGAGGTTGCTACTACTGCTTCAACTATTGGAAGGATGACCACATAAGCCCGGATTTCCCAATAAAGGATAGAATTGATCTCAAGTTCTACAACATTTGTGGAGTGGGAGACCACTCCCTTGAAGATTGTCCAATTGTGCTAGATAAATTAATGAATAAGTGAAGTGTAAATATCTTGCATAGAGTGCCAAAGCATGACATCTTAAATTCAAAAAATATCCTTGTAGTAACATGATCGGAAGCTAGTGAAGACATTTACCCAGACTCGCCAAGTCGACAAAGGGGAGGCCTAAATACATATCCCGACCCAAAGAAAAAAGAAATAATAATGTGGGAAGCAATGAAATTCTTTAAAAACATCAACCGGGGCAAAGTAAATGAAAACGAGGACATGCAAATATCTCAAAGACTGCACTAGACAAATTTCTCCAATTACTGAAATAAAAATAGTCGATCAATCACTTGATCGACTTGTTGGGCATTCTAAGAGACTATAAAGAAGAGCAAAGACCAGTCAAAAGTCTTCAAAAGTTGTCTCAAGAAAGACATATGAATGACTTCAATAAACAAGTCAACCTGGAAATCGACAAAAATATGATCAAAAAAGTCGTAGTTGACATTGATTCCCAAGTAAATATCCTCTTCAGAGAAACGTGGGTTAAACTCGGGAAAACCCTACTTCATCCAACAATGAATTGTCTAAAACTAGAGGACCATAGGTTCATTGAACCAATTGGCACACTTAAAAGTGTCATAACATCCATAATGATAATCCTAACAAGAGTCAATTTCGAAGTGATTAATCTAGTCGAAGGCATCCCTGCTTACCCTACATTGGTCAAAAGACCATGGGGTCGAAACATGAGTAACACAATCTCCCTCGAGAGGGACAAAATTAAATTGAAAGGCAGTAGCAAGAAAATCATAATCCCTTTGGACTCAAAAGAATTCATATCTTGCATATCTTGCATAGAGTGCCAAAGCATGACATCTTAAATTCAAAAAATATCCTTGTAGTAACACGATCGGAAGCTAGTGAAGACATTTACCCAGACTCACCAAGTCGACAAAGGGGAGGCCTAAATACATATCCCGACCCAAAGAAAAAAGAAATAATAACGTGGGAAGCAATGAAATTCTTTAAAAACATCAACCAGGGAAAAGTAAATGAAAATGAGGACATGCAAATATCTCAAAGACTGCGCTAGACAAATTTCTCCAATTATTGAAATAAAAATAGTCGATCAATCACTTGATCGACTTGTTGGGCATTCTAAAAGACTATAAAGAAGATCAAAGACCAGTCAAAAGTCTTCAAAAGTTGTCTCAAGAAAGACATATGAATGACTTCAATAAACAAGTCAACCTGGAAATCGACAAAAATATGATCAAAAAAGTCGTAGTTGACATTGATTCCCAAGTAAATATCCTCTCCAGAGAAACGTGGGTTAAACTCTGGAAAACCCTACTTCATCCAACAATGAATTGTCTAAAACTAGAGGACCATAGGTTCATTGAACCAATTGGCACACTTAAAAGTGTCATAACATCCATAATGATAATCCTAACAAGAGTCAATTTCGAAGTGATTAATCTAGTCGAAGGCATCCCTGCTTACACTACATTGGTCAGAAGACCATGGGATCGAAACATGAGTAACACAATCTCCCTCGAGAGGGACAAAATTAAATTGAAAGGTAGTAGCAAGAAAATAATAATCCCTTTGGACTCAAAAGAATTCAAACCTTAGGTCGAGACATGGGATGCATCCCATGAAGCTTGATAATTGTACCAAGTAATGAATAAACAAAAGGACAAATGTCGAGCCCAATAGTGAAGGAGAAATTTTAGTCGAATCACCATTTTCAATAGGACAAAGATCAGATACAAAATTGTACAATTGGAAAATGAAGAATTATGAAGCGCAAGCTAAAGAGTCTTGGTCAATAGAGGCAATACCAATAAAGTGATCAAAATCATGTTTTTCAGTACAAGAAATCTCTATCGTGCTCAAGAAGAAGTTAAAACAAACACCAACACTAATCATGACTAATACACATATGAGCTCCCCCCTATCTTTCAGCGAAAGGAACTCTCCACCGATGCACATCGACGAGGTTTCTAAATCAGTCAGAGAATACACCCTTGATGACACATAATAGTAAAAAGAAAGGGAAGCAACACTTTATACAATTTCATTTGTCTCAAATTTAGACTAGGAAGGAAATATTCCAGCAAAATAAACCCCAAATAAGAGAAAACAATAGGAAAAATTCATAAAGGGTAAACACATTTTCGACATCAATGTAGTCCTGGAGTGATGTAGGAGCATCGTCATCAAAGTGCAAGTGGAAGACAGCTCAGTGCCCTAACGTGCATTTTGAAGTGATTTTTGAATTTTAAAGATGGCATGTCATGAAATATCTTGAAAATATTGTAATTAAAGAACATCTTAAATGTTTGGGAGCTGAACCATCACATGAGATCGATGGGGAATATATTTTCCTTTAATGTAGTAGATCGCAGTATAGATTCGAAGCATTTTATCTAGTTATATGTTTGTCTCAAACATTTATTGTAATAAATCCTTAGTAGTTGAAGCTTTTAGTTTGATAGGATAGCACTAAGGTAGTCAGAGGGAAAAGATCTATAAGCTCGTTTTGTATAAATAAATGTATGGTTGCCCAGAAGTTGTTGTTGATAGTTGTTGCAATTTAGCTGAAAGTTGCATAGAGTTGTTGTTGTTGTTACGAGTTGATGAGAGATGTTGAAGAGCATTGTATGATCCCATGTACATATCATTTGAATGAATATAACAGAGAAACATTGATCCACATGTTTGGTTTTGTTGTTATTGTGTCTATCTAAATGAATGAATGGTAGGCTTTCTGTAAATTGCAATTCTCTGTTATTACTTGTTCTTGTGTTATGAATTCATTTACATGGTTGAATGTATGAATCTGTGAGATATTAGATAAGTTTCAATTGTTTCTCTTCTACGAGCCTATTCAAGGAGTGCATAAGTGTCCACAAGGTGTGCATGGACAAACTATGTCTTGACTCAGAAAGTCCAGCAGGGATAGCTTGAAAGTGTGTGTAAGAGGAAACACACTCAGATTCATATTGTTCAGTAGAAACAATTGAGTCGTATAATAATTGTTGCAAGGAGTGCACAGTCGCCCATCAAGAGTTAAGTTGAAGGAAGCCCATTGCAAGGTGTGCGCAAGGTCGATATTTGGCTAAGTATCGAAGAAATCATTCTAAGAAGTTCAGAGTGTCGAGGAGGAACAAGTTCAGGAGAGATAAATTGGATCTTTGTATGCAAGGAGTATATATTGTCTGCAAGGAGTGCGTTGATAGAGTATTTTGACTCAAAATCTCAAGAGGAGTAACTTAAGAGTATTTGCAGAAAAATGTGAAGAATTGTTGTAAGGTACGCACAGTCGTCCACAAAGAAGATAAGTAGTGGAGGAAGACATATTGCAAGGCATGCACAGGGTCGATTTTGACTAAGTGTCGAAGAAAATGCTCTAAGGAGTAAAAGTTCGAGGGAAAAACAAGCTCAGAAGAGGTAGCGGGTGAGAAGTCTTCAATAGGGAGGAGCCCTTTAAGATTCCCCAAATTAACGAGCAAGATCCGTTCAGGAGGAAGCAGGATTGTTCAAGACCGTCATATATGGGATAGTTTCACGAAGGATAGTCGTGGAATCTTTTGACACTTCGTGGTTTGTATATTTTGAAGTGTTAAAGAGCGGGGATCGTCGAAGTCCTCAAGCCGTGAAGTAATCATAGATGTTAGTTGCAGCGAGGATACGTGGAAGCAGATCAGAAGGTCTGAGAGGTAAAGCTCTGGAAGATTTGCGTGGAGAAAAAGATATTTTCGCGAAGTCACGAAGGACGATGAGGTTTGGATTGTTGGATCCAGGAAGGACACACAGCGGAGATCCGTGTAATACGGGAGAAGAGTACTCCAAAAGAAAACGAGAGTAGTGAAGCCAAAATTCCCGAAGCCATAACTGCCAAAGTAAATCATGGCCATCGATCTAAGAGGGACACACGTTAGCATATCGTGGAGTCCAGAAGTACGTACTCCGGAGGAAAGGAAAGGAGGAAGTGGAGTGTTGACCAGAACTCGTCCGCAGCGGAGTAAAGGATGGATCTCAACTGTCGATCAAGAAGAGCACGTGGCGCTTGATCTGAGACTCCGGGGAAAGGTCACTCTGGGGAAAAGGGGTGTCTAGAACACTCGGAACTCCCCAAGATGGAGTCCCGAAGTAAATCACAACCATTGGCTATCAGAGAAGCGAGAACCGTAGATCTTGTTTGGTAATTTTGCGGTTTAGAGTTCGGGGAAGAGGGTTGCAGTTGTCGCCAAAACAGTTGAAGCTCGAAGTTGTGAAGGGGGTTGGCCTGAGGTTATAGCTTGTGGTCATATTGAAGAAGGGCCTAGTAGAGGAGCTAGTGCTCGCCACTCAGTGTTACCAGAAGCACCCGAGAACAGGGTCGTGAGTGAATTGAACCTACGTGGTAACAAACGGGGGCATGTGTAAACTGATTTCAGGGTCTAGCAAAGGCCCGAAGAGCTGATTAGGCTCATAAATTTGAATATCATTGATCGAGAGGTCACGCAACCCCTAGGAGAGAAGGGGCATTGCATCAAGTGGTATCATAGAAAAATTTGCTTGCATACAACAGGCAAAGGTGAGAAGGTGAAAAGAGATAGTCTAATACCATCAAGTGGTATCAGAGCCACAAAATTAATTTTTTTAGGCAAGGAGAGGCAGTCTGATATCATCAAGTGGTATCAAAAGGAAAAGTTTGATTTTAAAATCTCTACGTGAAGGAGAAATTTCAACACCATGCTTCCTAGAAGATGTGCAAAGCCACATGTAGCGAATCGAGTTGTTGAAAGGGAGATGAGAGAACTTCTCGAAAGGTTAGATGCTATGGAGACAACAAAAAGGAGAGAACCTGATGCTGGAGATGTTAGTGATGCAAAGAACGAAGAAGTGGAAGTTGAAGAAATTGTAGTAGAGGATGTTGCAGAAGAACGTTTGCTGAAAGTTGTTGTCAAATTGGGAGCTACAGAAAAGATAGAGATCTTGATGTACGAAGGAAATTTAGATGTTGAAGAATTGTTGGATTGGATAAGATCAATGGACAAGTACTTCGACTATGAAGACGTTGATGAGGAGAAGAAGGTGAAACATGATGTCACCAGATTAAAAGGACATGCAGGGTTGTGGTGGGATGAACTGCAGGTTGACAGAAGGTGCAAAGGTAAGCAAAAGATCAAGAATTGGGACAGAATGGTAGCCAATCTTAAGGCTAAATTCATATCCAAGGATTATCAGATAAATCTATTCAGGAAATTACAGAACCTGAGACAGAAGGGAATGATAGTGAAAGAATAAATAGAGGAGTTTTATAAGTTGAACATAAGGGCTCGACAGAGAGAAAAAGATGATGAAAAGGTTGTCAGATATATAAATGACCTGAGATATGAAATCGGCATGATAATAATGAGGAAAGTGGAGGATTCTTATCAGATTGCGCTAAAGGCAGAAGAGAAGTTGGTGAGGAAACAGAGCCAGCGAAGCAGCGGAAGAAGTCTAAATAGAGGCAAGGGAATTGTCCATGATAAGGCACAAAAGCCCAAGGTTGAGACTAGAAAACCACACGGTCACTAAGAAAGAGGAGGAAGTTCCTGAGGGAGACAGTACGGTGGAATAAATGCTTTTCCTCGAGGAAGAGGAAGAGGCAGAGGAGGAGAAGTGAAGTGTTATGCCTATGGAAAAACAAGACACATGTCTTGGGAATGCCCCAAGAGAAAGAAAGAAGGAGGAGGTGAAGATCACATTTCGGAAGCGCAGAAGCGGAATGTTGAAGTAGAAGGTGTAGAATATGGGAAATCTCCGACGATGAAGAAGGTTCTCTTAAATCCAGAGCCAGAGGTTGAAAAACCAGTGCAGAGGAACAATTTGTTCATAACTCCTTGCAAGACTAAAGATAGGGTATGCAAGGTGATAATTGGCAGTGGGAGCACTGATAGCTTAGTATCCACAGAGATGGTGGAGGAATTGGAGCTAGAGACAACTGCACATCTGAGTCCATATAGAGTCTCATCGTTGCAGAAGGGTCACCAAGTAATGGTAACTAAACAATGCCTAGTTGAATTTAAGATAGGAGGATATATAGATGGGATTTTGTGTTATGTGATTCCCATGGATGTATGTCATTTTTTGTTGGGGAGACCATGTCAGTATGACATGAATGTCATTCATGATGGGAGAAGAATAGTAGGACGCACATGTTACTTCCAATAAAGGAAAATAAGGTGAAGGAAGAAGCCAGCACAAGTATACTTCTCATGAGTGGGAAGGAACTCCAAAGTGAAGTCAAGAAGGAACAAGAGATGGAATTTGTTGTGGTGAGGAAACCCAGAGTCATCCTTACAAGTACTTTTGTGGATGATCTGCCTGAATAAATTCAGGAGTTGTTAGAGAATTTTTTTGACATGGTAGTATCAACCATCACATTGATCTAATACCAGGAGAAAGTTTGTTGAACAAAGTATCATACAGATTGACGCCTCAAGAGAATGAAGAGGTAAAGAAGCAAGTCCAGGATTTGATGGACAAAGGTTTGGTCAGAAAAAGCTTGATTCCATGCGCAGTACCAACTGTGTTAAGTCCAAAAAAGGATGAAGGATAGAGAATGTGTATAGACTCAAGAGCAATAAACAAGATCACCATCAGGTACATATTTCATTTGCCAAGGATGGATGCCTTAATGGATTTCTTAAGTGGAGCAAATTATTTTTCAAAAATAGACCTGAAAAGTGGATATCACCATACAAGAATGAGAAAAGATGATGAGTGGAAAAGAACATTCAAAACAAACGAAGAGTTTTATGAGTGGCTTGTTATGCAATTTGGCTTAACAAATGCCCCGAGTACTTTTATGAGGTTGATAAATGAGGTATTGAAAGATTTTATTGGTAAGTTTGTGATTGTATATTTGGATGATATATTAGTCTTCAGTAAAACTAAAGAAGAGCATTTGAGGCATTTGACATTAGTGATGAGGAGATTGCAGCGGAAGAGGTTGTTGATAAATCTGAAAAAAAGTCCTCTTTTATGAGAACATAACTCATATACTTGGGTTTTATAATCTCTTCAAATGAATTGAATATGGATCTAGAGAAGGTGAGATAAATCAGAGAATAGTCATCGCTAAGGAGCATATTTGAGGTGAGAAGCTTCCATGGATTAGCAAGTTTCTATCGAAAGTTCATTAAAAATTTTAGTGGAATTTGTGTACCGATATTAGATACAGTGAAGAAGAGGAACAAGTCTTTTAAATGGACAGAAGGAGCTGAGAAAGGCTTCAATATATTAAAGGAGAAGATGACAGAACAACCGATTCTGGTCCTACCAGATTTTGGGAAGACATTTCAAGTAAGATGTGATGCTAGTGGAGTTGCAATTGGAGTAGTCTTGAGCCAAAATAATAGGTTTGTTGCATATTTCAGTGAGAAGTTGAATGATACCAAGAGGAAGTACTCCACATATGATAAAGAATTTTATGAAAGAATTCAAGCCTTGAAGAAATGGAGGCATTATCTTGTTCTAAAAGATATTTTTTTGTATAGCGATAATCAGGCTTTACAATTCATAACCAAATAGGAGAAGTTAAATCAGAGACATGCTAAGTGGATAGAGTTTATGAAAAATTTCACTTTTGTCATTAAACATGTTTCTAGCAATGCTAACAAAGTTGTTGATGCATTGAGCAGGAGATGTTTAATTCTGCAGGAATTTCAAGTGAAAACCTTAGGGTTTGAACACCTTAAGGAGATGTATTGTGATGATCCAGATTTTAAAGAGGCATATGAATCATGTACAAATATTGTGATCAGATATAGAAGCCAATGGACAGAGTATCTGATTCAAGATGGATTGTTGTTTAAAGGTTGCCAGTTATGCATACCAAAGTGCTCAATGAGAAAGAATCTACTGAAGGAAAAACACAGTGGAGGTCTAGACATTTTGGCCATGACAAGACATTTGCATAGTTGAGAAGTTCATACTATTGGTTAGGTGTGAGGGAAGAGGTGAAGAAGTTTGTAAACAAATGTAAGATTTGCCAGTATGCAAAGAGAAAGAAACATAACACTGGATTGTATCAACCATTTCCTATTCCATATAGGCCTTGGGATGCAATAAGCATGGATTTTGTGTTGGAATTGCCAAGAACACAAAGGGGAAGTGATTCCATATTTATTGTAGTGGATAGATTCTTAAAGATGGCACACTTTATCCCATGCCAGAAAACTAATAATGCAACACACATTGCAAATTTGTTTTTCAAGGAAGTTGTGAGACTTCATGGGTTTCCCAAGAGTATTGTCTCAGACAAAGACACAAAATTTGTTGGTCATTTCTGGAAGACATTGTGGAAGAAGCTGAGGAAAAAATTGTCTTTTAGTTCAACATATCATCCTCAAACAGATGGACAAACTGAGGTGGTGAATTAGAGTTTAGGAAATTTGTTGAGGAGTCTGGTCACTGAACATCATAGCTAGCGGGATCAAATTCTGTCAGAAACAGAGTTTGCATACAATAACTCACCAAATAGAAGTATAGGGAAGAGTCCATTCCAGATAGTATATGGGATGAATCCAAGAGGAGTATCAGATTTGAGAGATCTGGAGAAGAATGAATTTAGAAGCGCTGGAAAAGAAGACTTCGATGTAGAAATGCAGAAGATTCATAATCAGATCAAAGAGCAATT
>JASDQU010243755.1:7018-27677 GCA_032191745.1 Picea mariana | reverse complement strand
ATTATCATATATATTGCTTAAATTAAATTTTATTTTTATTTTTATATAAATTAATAAACAATCCAATCTTATTTCATATAAAAGAAATTAAAAAAAATAATAATAATGTCTCTACATTAATAACCACTATTTACTTAAATTAATAAAGGATTAAAATTTTCAAGATATTTTTATGGTGAAGGATAAGAATAAGGATCAATTTAAAATAAGGTTTAATTTATGAAATTGGTTTATTGGTTTAAAAATAAAAAACTTCACATTTTCATGTTTCAAAATATTATTTAATAAATATTGAAAATTATTATGATGGAAATATCTACTTGGTAAAGGACCGGTGTTTCATGTTTCCAATGTCCAAATCTCTTATATTTTACATCCAGGTATTTTTAAAATGGTCTTAGACATAGTTTGGTTTATAAGATAGATAAAGTATAGGAATAAAATAAATTGATTTCTATATATGATATTTAAAAATTAATTAAAAATATAAATTGATTATTATATTTAATGTTTAAAAAAATTAATAAAAAATTGATATAATAAATTTTTTTATAATTTAATTTTAATTTAAATATTTGAAACATAAATTTATCCTTATAATGTTAATATATATTTTTATATATTTCCTTCTAAAGATCAGATATTCACATTCTACAATATCTGCACCTTTTTAAATTAGGGTAATGAAAATCTCACAAACAAAAAATTACAGGCGTCACACGTCAATTTAATCTTAAATAAACATTAAACCTAAATTAATATAGACAAGCATACGAAAATTTCGGCAGCTGAAGTTGCAGAGAAAAAGAGATATATGATTAAGGCAACTGATAAAAATTTCATCGAACAAAATGAACGAAACCAATAAATTGTGGAGAGAGTTTACCTGCAGAAAGAGCGGGGGAGGACAGGAAGAGATTTCTTGTGAATAACTAACTTTGGGAATGAGCCGGTTGAGCTCTACAGTGGGAGAAAAATCCACAAAATCATCAATGGCAGAATCTGTGACAGCCTCAACCAGCAGAACCCCYTCTCCGTTGCAGTTAATTTCGAYACGCCCATCTGCTCCTCTTTTGAGTCTCCCTGCCATGGGATAAAAGGGCACCAGCACCTTACTCAGAGCTTCCTTGAGGATGTCCATTGAAAAGAAATCGGGACTGCCATTGGGTCTGTAGAAATACACAGTTGGAGTATACGTTCTCGGAACAACTTGGTCTRCATTTGACGYCCAAAGATCCCGCTGTGGCGTTGGTGCCGCAGGCCTCACCATTTCCAAACTCTTCACTGTAATAATCATCGGAATCGAACTAGCTATCTGGGGCACAAGAACGATCGAACGTTAGATGAAAAGAAAATTATGTTTATAGATCACCAAAATGAAATATCGAACGTTTGATGAGAATGGAACGTGAGTTCCATTTATAAAATCATCTCCCTCCAGTTGCGAGGATGGATGGACTCTGTGCAATGAAAGGTGGCGGCTGAGTGCAGATGAGATAAGAATGACATTAATGGCTGCCCAATAGACGACAAACATTAATGTATGAACATGCAATTTCAGTTCAGTTTAAAGTTAGGAACGTTGACTGCACTTGTAAGTTTTAAGTAATAAATGCAAAAAGATGCGTATATAAGGAACTTTCAAGACATCATAGTTATTCCTGGACTGGATGAATTATGTTAGGAAGATCGTTTAATCGTATCAAGAGGAAGAAAATTTTAACGTTTCTTATCACAGCCTTTATCACAACCTTTTTCGTAGCAGAGGTGTTCACAGGTTTCCAGGCATGTTGGTCTCAGTAAAACAATTAGAAGGTTTCAAATTTCAAATGATCCTTCTTGGAGAATTAGATGGTCTTATCCAACAGTCTTTTTATTTGTTAAATAACATTGATGAAGTATCCATCAGTTTGAAAGGCAGCAGCACCCATTCCATTTCTAGAGCGAGCATTAAATCCAGCATTCTTACCACCTATTTGTCGAGCTTCCCCCTGCCCCGGGACAATATCCTCGAGGGGCAGATCCAGAAGTTGCAGTTCCACCTGTTCGAAAGACAGTTTCAAATCCTTTGGTCCTAGCTTCAGTTGATCTGATTCAGACAGTTTCAAATCCTTTGGTCCTAGCTTCAGTTGATCTGATTCCAGTGGTAGTCGGTCGGGGTTTATATATGTATACCACCATCAATAGTAGGGGCACCCCAGCAGTCCTAGCATTGGAACCAACAACAGAGCAAGTAGCCAAGGTTGATTCAGCAATTGCCATTATTATATTCAGTCTTTGTTTAACTATCAGCACCAGTCATTTCAGTCGACCTCATTAACTTCTCCACCCACTAAGCAGTTCAAGATCGAGCAAAACAAGAGTTTTCAGGTGTTAGATAACACTATTCAGATAGACGCATCTCTCATTATACGGATAGACTATGCACATCTAGTATCCTATCATTCCAAACGGCAGGGAACGGCTCCTTTCCCAGCATTGATACCAGGCCCAGCGCTAGCATTAAGACCAGACCCTACGCGGGATAGTCCTGGTTCTTTTCCTTTGTTCTCTGTACACAAAACCGTCATATACAGTAGAAATGCCCCGTCCCATTCCTCTACCTTCACGTCATTCTATGCATGTTTTATTTTCTTTTCTGGCCCAGAATCAGGCTGGCTAGTTTTCCGCTGCTATCTCTACCTCTGCAGGTATACTAGCTGGTAAATAAGCTAGTGCTGGTTGAATTGGATCAAGTGCAATTAAAAGATCTAATTCTGAGTAAATGAGGTAAACTGGCACCGGATCTGTTACTAGGACTGGAGAAACTTCATTAGGGGGCATCGGATCGACTTCACCGGATCCTAATCACACCTTGATTTCTGCGGTATCAACTTAGTCCACCAGGCATGGAACTAGAGACTCTACCACTGGACGATCTGGACTCTCCACTGGAAGATCTGCAACTTAATGAACCGTATTGGGAACTTCAACTCAATCTCGAACTGCTACTATCAATCAATAGGTAGAGTTGCTACTAGCTATGCCTTTGTTTAGCAGTACTCTAAATCTAAACGTTATATGTTTTGGTTTTTTGGGATATTTTTTCATCAATTTTGTCCTAAATCTGGTGAGAAATTGTTGGAAATGCAGATTTAGTGATTCAATCAGTATAATTCCAGTTTCTCAAAGAGTTTTGAGAAGGCGGAATCCATTTATACATAAAAAAAAAAAATACAATTTAAACAACATAAATTATTGATTTCACCTAAATTTATATAGCGAGATTCCAGTGAAAAACACCAAAACTTATAAGGTTGTCTTACAACGCCCTTTGCCTATGCTGGTGGGTCTGGTGGGTCAACTACTTCTAGATCAACAACTTAAACAACAAAATCTAGTGGAATTGGATCATCTGCTGTCTAACTAGAGGATATGAATTGTCTAGATCTAGCTTTGATTGACTATCTTGACACTTATTAGCTTGCTAGGCTTAGTTATAGGGCTTGCTTTCTAGTGATGCTACTATTTCGATACCGAGGCTTTGTTAACCCTAGCCACCAAATCAAAAACTAGTATGCAGCGGAAACATTTCAGAAGAAATAGATCAAACACAAAAACACGAAGGTTGCGTGGTTCGCCCCACTTCGGGCTACGTCCACCAAGCAGGTATCCAATCTTTTATTGTTCAAAGTGTGAAGATTACAAGAGGTTGACTCCACTAATCTCACTCTATCAGTCTCTACGGGCATACACAAATTTATAGTAATTTACACAAGAAATTGATTATTGAATGTGATCATATCCAAATTTTAATTTAGTCTAATTAGTTACAACCAATACTCAATAATAGGATCTAAAATCCAATTGTGGAGGAGTTCGTTGTCACGACATTCCAACAATCTCCACCTTGACAACAATTAACCTGATACCTTGTTCCTTCTTTTGTTCATCACCTTTTTTGCAAGCCAAGAGAAGCCAAGCATCATCATAGCTTCTCTAAAAGTACCGGTTTTGTGAACATGTCTGCGCAGTTCTCTTTTGTATGAACTTTCTCAAGAGAGACTCCACGTTCATCGACGACCTGTCTTACAAAATGGTACTTATAGGAATATGTTTCGTTTTACTGTGGTAGGATGGATTCTTAGCCAAGTGAATAGCACTTTGCCAAACTCACCAAACAAACCTTTTAACCAAACCACCTCTTTGCAAGCATGTGAAGCAACTATGTATTCTGCTTCTGTAGTGGATAAAGCAACAATGCTCTGTAGATTTGACATCCAACTAATAACTCCTCCTGCAAGAGTAAAGACATATCCTGAAGTTGACCTTGTTTTGTCCAGATCACCTGCAAAATCAGAATCAACATATCCACAGACTAACTCACAACCACCGTTATAGGTGATACAGTAATCACTTGTGCCCCTCAGATACCGAAGCACCCATTTCACTATTGCCCAATGCTCTTTACTTGGATTTGTCATATATCTGCTGACAACCCCAACTACATGTGAAAGGTCTGGTCTTGTACTAACCATCGCATACATTAAAGTTCCTACTGCATTAGCATACGGTATTCGAGACACATATTCCTTTTCTTCTTTTGTACTAGGACATAAACTTGAAGAAAGCTTAAAATGGGAAGCGAAAAGTACAAAAACTGCTTTCACATTGTTCATACCAAACCTCAAAATTATTTTCTCGACATACTTCTGTTGTGACAACCAAAGCTTACCATTCCTCCTGTCTCTAAATATCTCCATGCCCAAAATCTGCTTTGATGCTGCTAGATCTTTCATATCAAACGTCCTAGCCATTTGAGCCTTTAACCTGTTGATCTCAGTTATGCTTTTGCTTGCTAAAAGCATATCATCAACATACAATACTAAGATACTGAATATGCCATTATTCAATTTCTTAAAGTAGACACAATGATCATACTCACTCCTTGTATAATTTTGGCTCACCATGAAAGAGTCAAATTTATTGTACCATTGTTTGGGCGACTGCCTCAAACCATACAACGATTTCTTGAGCCTGCAAACAAATTTCTTGCTGCGATTATAAACGAACCCTTCAAGTTGTTCCATGTAAATTTCTTCATCCAAATCTCCATGTAAGCAGGCAGTTTCAACATCTAGTTGTTCCAACTCCAAATCAAGTAATGCAACTAATGCTAACATAATTCGAATTGAAACAGACTTAACAACTGGTGAAAAAATCTCATGAAAGTCAATACCTTCTTTCTGAGAATATCCTTTCGCAACCAACCTTGCTTTGTACCTTTCCACCTTATCATCAACACCCTTCTTCATCTTGTAGACCCACTTGCAACCTACAATTTTTCTGTCTCTTGGAAGTTCTACCAGGTCTTAAGTGGCATTTCTCTCTAATGCCTTCATTTCATCCTTCATTGCTTCTTTCCATTTATCACTGTTAGAACTCTTCACAGCTTCTTGATAGCATGAAGGTTCATCATCATTAGTACTTAAAGAAACTGACGAAACAAAATCATCATACCTTCTTGGAGGAACTCTGACCCGTGTAGACCTCCTTAGGGAAGGTTGTGGCTTATCCACAATCTGTTGATTATCATCATCTTCCATATTTTCCTCTGCAAGAACCTCTTCATGAACCTCTTCAAAAACTTGTTCATGTTACTTTCATCTGTAGTTGAACGAGTTTCTAACTGAATTTGTTGATATTTTGGTACTTCTACTTGTTTCATTTGACCATCTACATCTGATTTGATGAGTGATGATTCATCAAATATTATATCTTTGTTAATGGTGATCTTGTAGGCAGTAGGATCCCACAACCTATACCCCTTAATACCATCACCATATCCAACAAAGATAAGCCTTTTTTTATTTTGGATCTAATTTAGAACTTTAATGTTTCGGAATTAGAGCATAGGCTTCACAACCAAAAACTTTAAGATTAGAATAATTACAAGGGTGACCTTTCCATACCTCTTCAGGAATCTTGCACTCTATTGTTGTTGATGGTGATTGATTCACTAGATAACAAGTTGTAGTTGTACTGCTTCTACCCACAGTTCCTACTAAAAGTTGGCGTTACTTAGCATACTCCTTACTGTTTCTAAAAGAGTCATGTTCATGCGTTCAACAACTCCATTCTGTTGAGGAGTATAGGCAGTGGTTTTATGCCTATCAATCCCAAACTCCTTGCAATAGTTCTCAAATTCCATTGATGTAAATTCACCACCATTATCAGTTCTTAAACATTTAATGGATCTACTAGTGCTCTTTTCTACTAAAGTTCTAAACTGCTTGAAAACAATAAATACATCAGCCTTTCCTTTCAACATATAGACCCAAACCTTCCTAGAGAAATCATCTATAAAAGTTACAAAATATGATGATCCTCCATATGAAATAGTAGGGGATGGTCCCCAAACATCAGAATGGATATAGTCAAGGATTCCTTCACTGGTGTGTCTTCCGGTTTTAAATTTCTGCCTTTTTTTTTCCATAAATACAGTGTTTGCAGAAATCTAACTTTAAAGACTTTAGGCTAGGAAGTAACTTGCGATCAGTTAATACCTTTAATCCTTGTTCGCTCATATGACCGAACCATTGATGCCACAGTCAAACAGAATCACTGTCGTTCTCAGATATCGTTGTCTCATGATCTGACTCAGTTCTTCCTTCTAACAGAAACAAGTTACCAACCTCCTTCGCTTTCATAACTAGTAGGATTCCTTTGTAGACCTTCATAACTCCACCTTGAACAATACTCTTATATCCTCCAGTGTCTAAGACTCCCAAAGAAATTAGATTCTTCCTAAGCTCAGGTACATGTCTCACATCAGTTAGTATTTTAACAATTCCATCAAACATCTTAATTCGAATGCTACCAATTCCCACAACTTTACACGAGATATCATTTCCCATGTAAATTATTCCATCATCGATAAACTGGTAAGTAACAAACCAGTGTCTATGAAGACACATGTGATTTGAAGCACCGGAATCTAATAACCATTGTTGATCATGATGTGAACCAATACTAATTGATAAAACTTCATCAGTCATACTTGAAACTATTGCTGAACCTGTTTCAATTGCGTTCGCTTCCTTCATTTCTTTTGGAGGGTCGTCTTTGGAGGCTTGTTGTCGCTTCCAACAGTCCTTCTTCAGGTGTCCCGATTTTCCACAAAACCAGCACTTAAGCTTGCTCTTTTTTCCCTTCGACTTTGACAGAGAGAAATCCCTCTGACCATGTCCTCTTTCTTTAGGTCTGCCTCTGACCATCATCGCCTCAGATGTAGAGGTTTCTGAATTGGTTTTCTTCCTTGTTTCCTCAGACAGTAGTGCTCCAACAATAACATCAAACTCAATACTTTTTGTTGTGTTGAAACTAATAGAGGTAACAAAGTGATCCCATGACACGGGCAAAGAACACAATAATGTAATTGCCTTGTCTTCAGAATCGAATTTTACTCCTATGCTAGTTAACTAAACTAAGAGAGTATTAAAAGTATTTAAATGATCAGCTATTTTCATACCTTCCTTCATGCACAAACTGTACAATTTCCTTTTCAGGAAGATCTTGTTCGTCAAGGATTTCATCATTATACAGGATTTCCATCTTCGTCCACAAACCAGTTGATGTCTTCTCCGCAACAATGTTGAATAGAACATCATCGGCCAAACATAGGTGTATGGCACTCAGTGCTCTCGCATCGATCTCATCCCAGTCTTCCTCTGTTATAGTCGCGGGTTGCTTTGATTTTCCCAAAAGCGCCTTCACCACACCTTGTTTCACGAGCAGATCGTGCATCTTAACCTTCCAGATCTTGAAATTGTTCTTACCATTGAACTTCTCAATTTCGAATTTAGCACTCTGAGTTTTTTCCATCTCAATAGATCAACGTGCTTTTCGACAGCACAGGGTCTCGTTGTTCTTCGCGGATTTAAACATGAGTGAACCGCATTGTCTTGCCTTCTAATAAAAAATTAGACTGCCCCCTCTACCAAAAACAGTCTGCGACATCGTCGCCCCTCTAAGTAGAAATGAATCAGGTCGATCTCACCTGGACCACGTAGCTCTCTCCCTTCCTCGTCGCGCTCCCTAACAGTAGAGAGACCAACAACGATTACAGAACAACACACCCTCTCTTTTTCTCCAAAGACAATGCAATTGACTGCTACTCATCAAAAAACACGATTCACTGCTCAATGTCTATGATAGACAACGTTGCTCCTCAACAATTTGACGCCCACAACCTTAAAGACTATCAATTAAAAAACCAAAAAAAAAAAATGCATGGACCCTCCACACACTTTGCAATATGCGTGTTGTTTCTCCAAAATTTGTCGGTGCTCCCTTCCTTTATATAGGCCAGCGCTAAAGTGTATCTCCCGAAATTTCATAAGTGCACCATTAAAAACGGCGCTCCCTTCATGCAGCAACCTCGGCGCCAATAGAAAAACGACACTCCCACAAGGAAGCGGGAGATTGGCCCTCCCTTAAGGCGGATAACCTAGCACTAAGGAAAAACAACGATGCTCTCTTCTGGCATATAGCCCTGCATTGAAGTTAAACGACACTCCTTCTATCAAGCAACCCTAACACAGATTTGGAACTGGCATTCCCTTTACAAAGGTTATGTTCCTCAACGACGACTTACTTAACGTAGCTCTGATACCATTTGTTAACCCTAGCCACCAAATCAAAAACTAGTATGCAACGGAAACATTTCAGAAGAAATAGATCAAACACAAAAACACGAAGGTTACGTGGTTGTCGCAACTCTGGGCTACGTCCACCAAACAAGTATCGATTCTCTTATTTTTCAAAGCGTGAAGATTACAATAGGATCACTCCACTCATCTCACTCTATCAACCTCTACCACCATACACGAATTTATAGTAATTTACATAAGAAACTGATTATTGAATGCAGTCATATCCAAATTATAACTTAGTCTAATTAGTTACAACCAACGCTCAATAATAGGATCTAAAATCCATTTGTGGAGGAATTTGTTGTCACCAGATTCCAACAGGCTTTACCTTGCTTGGGCTTACTGGCTTTGTCTTCGCTACAAGGTCCACTGCTGGAACAGGATCCCAAACTCGATCAGAGGACCTTAATCCTAGAGTCATTAACTGAATATACAACAACTAACTTAACAGAATAAACCGTTGAACGAATGGCATACTTAACAGAAGAAATGGCATCATCGACTTAAGTTGAATAACCATATACTACAAAACTTGAACTATCGCTCTCCATAATCTTTCAAGACTGCGCTGCCTGCTGGCTCAACATTTGCTTTAACTTTTGAATATTCTATTGTTGGCTTTTGATCTGCTACGAAGGCATTTGGATATGTTCCTTCCTTTGATGTTGATGGATCTTCTTTTGCAAATTAATATCATAATGGTAGAACCCGATCTTTAGGTATAATAAGTAGCCCTAGCCTCATCATTCTATGAGGTTCTTCTCCCTAATCTTTGATGTCATATCTTGAACTTAATATAATAATTGCAAGGAAACTAGTGTTCCTAAAAGTTACGCTCCAACATACAAGGTTGGTCCTAGGAGTGCCCTGTGGTGCCCAACCCCTTTATATTAACAAGGGGAGTTGCAGAGCAACAAGTCCTTGTCGAGAAGGTAGAGGACCTTGATTGAGATGCAATGTGTTATCGAGTAGATTGATTGAGCAATGTGTTATCTTCTTCTAGATCAACTTGATTGAGCAACTTAGCACCATGTGTACTTAACTGAAAGTTGTTCACGTCAGGAATAGAGATTCTTGTAGTTTTAGTAGTTTTGTAGTTTTATTTTTATTTTTCTTTTCATTGAGATTGGGTTGGTGTTCAGTCTATCGTACTGTATCGAAAAGAATGCATTGCATTCCCAGTGATATTCCCAAGATAAAAGAAAAGAACGAAGAGGCTCGCCTCCCCAGCTACAGTGACTGTCTAATAAGCATTGAGTTAGACTAACAATTACGCCCAAGCCAAGGCCCAAAGATATAGATTGCATATTAAACCCTCTCAACTCCCTTTGAAGCAAACATAGCTTCTACTATGGCATGAGAAAGGACATCCACCTTTCTGCCCATCCCGAGTACTGACTTAACTTCAGCTTTTCATCTTTATGCCTATTATTACTACTGACTACCATCTTGAGTCTTCAACAACTGGCCCCTTCCCCCCAAGGGGAGAGATAAAACTGTTAATTCTTATTATAAAGGACTTGAGAGTAGAACTTCAATTTTTCATCTTTATGCCTATTATTACTACTAACTACCATCTTGAATCTTCAACAACTGGCCCCTTTTCGCTAAGGGGAGAGATAAAACTACTAATTCTTATTATAAAGGACTTGAGAGTAGAATCCAACATTCGGCAACAGAAAATACCATTGGTGAAATTGGATAGACGACCTCCATATCAGTCCATACACACCCAAAAGGAAGCCAAGTGGATGCCAAAGGGATCCACTTAGCATACAAAACAATCAAGTGAATTGAACTAGCCACCGGTAAAAGATCAGTCGCGCAAAGATGAGATTAAGTTGATTACAATGTAGTGCTCACCACGAAATTTGGGGGATAGATAGGAATCTGTCAGGAAGAACTAATTGAGACTCATGTAAGCACCTGCTACTCTTTTCAAGAGCGCAGGTCCTCTGAATGGAACAAAATAAGCACATACACTCAACAAAAAAGGCTACTGCAACCATCATATCCCACAAGGACAGGAGTAACCATCACATGGCATTTTTGGAAAGGTGGGTATCCAAACTGCACTACATTTACATGGAACTTCTAAGATGGTGAGTGTGCAGTTGATATGGTCACCCGGAAAAATATGATTTCAAGGATTTTGATTTTGAGATGACCAAGCTCAAGGCTGAAATGAAATTCTATAATGTTTATGTTTATTAAGCACCCACGTTCTCATTCTCGCTTGGAAGGTCTACACTCGCCAAATTTCAAAAGATTAATCTTTCCCGATTCATCTTATAATATACCTAACACCTTTACAGAAGCAACCCAGTTTAGAATGCAAAAGAGTTGAAGTGACAAGGAAGTTGATTTAAATTTCAAAAGATTAAGTTTTCCTGATTCATCTTATAATATACCTTACACCTTTACAGAAGAAAGCCAATTTAGATTGCAAAAGAGTTGAAGTGATAAGGCAGCTGATGTATTGTAGAAAAGTTGAACCAATGTTTAATAAAATGGGATTGCAAAAGATTTGAAGTGATGCGCCGGTTGGTGCATTGTAGTAAATTTGAACCAGTGTTTTATAAAATGGACAGTAGCCAGATACATTATATTTAGATTCACATATTATTACCAAAGCACACAGGTGATCTACTCACAGCAAAGCATAACATTTGTTACAGTTTTGACATCAAAGATTGTATTATGGAATAACTCATGACTCTATTAGAAAGTAGAAAGCTTTTCGGTGTCGAGAGAGATTTGAGATTCCGTAAGTAACTCAGTGAGTGCTTTCTAAGGCTTGGAAGAATAAAATGAAATACGAACAACCACATGTTTCCTTAACTATCTACTTAAGATCACTAATCTAGAGGCATGGTAAGAGAAATTAGTGTGCTTACTCATTAAGGAGAAAGACAAAAAAGACTACTGTGTTGTTTAACCAGTAATGGCATACTCTGACACAATAAGCTCAGTGATCTCCTGTATAAGGGTATACAAAAGGGTCCAGATTGTTAGAGAGAGGGCTTGTCTTTCCTAGAGTTGGTCTTTCCACCCAGCTAGAGTTAGACCAGATATAAGAGCTTGCGGCTATGGGGTGCTTGTAAACATATGAAGGGTCGACATGGAAAAACAAGCCCACACTTGGCAACCTTTTCCAGCATTATATGCCAAACTTAACATCAACAAAATTAAAACACTTGTTAATAAAGTAATATAATATTACTATACTTGGTTCACACAACTTTAGGATAGACACTTGTTAATAAAGTAATATAATATTACTATACTTGGTACACACATGGCTAGGCCTTGTCCTGTCAGCTGTATCTCGAGCGGTGGTCCAGCCCTGTCAAACAAAACCTGGTCATTCTCAGTGATAAAATATTAGTGGACGCCCACATATAATACATTTGATCCTGAACTCTGTGCTTGCGGCATGCTCGAGTGTACTGTGGCATGTGCAGGAATAGACTAAAGACCACCTTCTCCTCCACAGCTCACGCACACCACACCAGGGCAATATCGGTAATAGTTTCTACAGTAAAGGACCCTAATAAGGGAACAAAGAGCTTTACTTCTATTGCAATGGTAACCTGGACGGCTATCACCTTCTGCACCTTAGCTGCCACAACACAGTTTAAGTTTCCCGCAGAATTGGTTATGACGAAATTAGACTCTTCATATTGAGAGAATTTGGTTTGATAGTCCCACGATACCAAGTAGTGAAAGCTTTACTTGTTATTGTTTTTTTTCTATTTAGTTTTTACAGATATATACTCACAAAGTGCAAAGGTAAGAATGAATACATGCTTAACATATGAGACCAAGGCTAAACAAGAGAATTAGGCAATCTAAATACATGAATAAGAGTAAATGTAAGGAAAAACCCACAATGACTGCTAATCTTCCACTTGTTTTAGTGGTCTTTGTATTGGACCCAACTCTAGCCAACCTCAAATCCAGAGCCCAAACCCTTGGCTGGTGATCTGATGGGCTAAAAATCATTCAACTAGGATAATCCCAATGCAGTTACCGGAACTGGGTAAGACCAGGAAATACGCAGTTACCGCGGGACCTTGTTAGATATTTAGCTTTTTCACTTTTTTTAGAAATTTGAGGTTCCAAAGGTTATCCCAGAACCCCCAAATAAGTATGCCCTCCAATCTCTCAGATCCTGAACCGATAGTAGATCTCGCAGCAGAGACGGGAAAGGCTAAGTTTGTAGTATAAGCAGCGGCAAAGGCACCCCTGTCTTTTGGTTGATTCTGAAGAAGCGGTGTGCAATTTTAGCCCGCATTGGTATTCCCCCCTGTCTGGTAGGGCCAACTATGGGTGTTGCTTGTTAATCCCAAACTTGGATTTCTTCAAACCATCAAGTCAAAGGGTCAGATAGAGTTAGCTCAAGGATGGCCCTCGACTACCGGAAGTAGCTAGTTGTTGGAAGGAGGAAGTAGCCGAACTCCCAGGTGAAGAAGTGGAGGGAACTACTATGATAGTGAAAAGTCAGTTAGTTCAATATCTAACTACAAACCAACCATACCCACCAGCAAACCACAACTGGAGAGGGAATGCAAACCCACCAACAAACCAAAACTGGAGAGGGAATGTGCAGGAGTAAGATAAAGCGCCAGAACTTGAACCCGACCCAGAAGGAGCTGGAGCCATAACAATACCAGACCAAGGGGAGCTGGCGAAGGAAGTTGGAGCAGCGCCGCCCGAAGGCATATAACTGTGGATTATTGACAGAGGTGAAGAGGGAATCGGTCGTGAATGGGATGCTTGCGGTCGGGAATGGGGTGCTTGCTTTCCAAGTACAGTGAACTTTATAAAAATCGTCATTTGCATAAAATTCACCAATTCCTCCGGATTTCGAAGGAGTAATTCATTTTCAAGTAGCAACTGTCATCATTGTCAACAAACTGAAAGCAAAAACAGGAAAAAAAATCGTGAAATTAGATTCAATTTATTATATACGAAAACTATCCAGAGCAAATGACGATTTGGATACCTTGGTTTTGGTTGTATAATAACCCCTTGCCAGAATTCCAGACGGCGTCGTCTCCTCTTTTGTAACGTACGTACACGGCTCTTGCTGAGGACTCAATGTTCCCAGCATAACATGAAAAACTCTGCTTTGTATTTGTCCTCCAAGACAGATATAATGCAGGCGAGGACACCATGCTTATATACACATGGACACAGAAGAACACGTCGGTTATAAGAATATGGCCAAAATGAAAAACCGCCCAACTCAAATTTTGCACTATCAAGGCGTATATGAGCAGGAGGAAAACCCATATGAAGGTCGTGTAATAGGCAAAGTCGATTATGAAAAGCCAGAGGAAAGTCACCATGAGGCGCTTCCAAACCTTGGGAACGAGGAGGGAATAGAGAACCCCGAAGCAAGGAAGGGAATAGAGAACTCAGTGTAGGGAATATAGAGCTTGGTGTGCACACATGGACACGTCTCTGTGTCATGCAAAATACTACGTGTAAGCAAAATCCCATAAACATAGGCTAAATGCATTCAAGGTTAAAGAGAGAAAACAATTAATGTTATGAATTAATGCTAGACCTAATGTCTAGCATTAGTTCAATAAACTTCAATAAACTCTTAAACTCATCGGAACTCTCTAAATTTATCCTAAGTCTTGCCTCAATATGAGGCCAAATAAGACGTCCAACTTACAACTTAAGATAAAAACGCAAAGTGCAATTTCAAAAATTTATGGATTTGCCAAAACTTAGGTTAAAAGACTAATAATTGATTGGTTTGCATGCAGGTTTAATAGAAAAAGATAAAATCGATTACTAATAGTCCCTACCAGCCCAAAGGGCAGGGACTAATAAGGCAGAAAAACCACTTAAATGGGAAACTCCCACCCCTGCTTGCTTGGCCTTTTCCTTTGTTCCTATCACTGTTGGGTCTTCTATAGAAAGCGTTGTTGGGTTTCGAGGGCTGGGCCTCGATCTCGATATGGAAGGAATGCTCATTCTGGAATAGGCTCTACTCCTTTCTTTGATACAAGAACTATTGTTGGTATATATGCAGAGAGTATTGGATCTATTKCTTATACCACTAATTGAACTAYTGTTGCCTCCCTTGCCTTTGCTACAGGTACTTCAAATGGATCCGAAGCTAGAACTGGAGAATCATAGACTGATGCTATGGGTCTTGATCTGGACCTAGCACTACGACTGGCTATGGATTAGGATGGCTTTCTAGCTTAGGCTGGTTGGTCCAGATTGACTATGTTTACTATACCTCCCTCCGCCTTTGCTAGTGCCTCCACCTCGCCTATTAATGCCTCTACCCCAGTTGCTTTTACAACTCGGTTAATGAGATCTGCCATCCCTAGGCTCCAATCTTGATCCATTGCTCTTATTGCTCTCATTTGTTCCTCTATATCTACCTTTCCTCCTGTTGCAATCCATATTTTTCTTTAATTTTATTCCAATTGTTTAAAGGAAGCATGGATTGTCTATGAAATTTGCAATTTATATTGTTTATCATTTTGTGAATCTTGAAAATTGTTTGATTAATTTACAAGATCTGATGCTTCTTTGTTTTCATTCTTACAGGAAATGAATGGTAGAGATCGAGTTTCGGGGAGAAAGGTGTTCACTCTATAACTATCAAGTTTAGACCCCATGGATCTAACGGCCCATATCTAATATTTGTGTCGCTCGAAAGATCKAACAGTCACATTTAAACCTCAATTGACGATTMGGAAGATTTTTGGGCTTAAAGTTGTAAGTTGATTAGCGTGTTTCTCATCGCCTGAAATATCTGACGACCGTTATTATTTTCGATCCAACGACTGAGAAACAATTCAGGATTAAAGATGATAAGTGGCTAAAAGCCGCATGTAGTCCCGAATTCACAAGTTGTTGACACGTGTCATATATATTCTCGAAAAATATGTTGATTGATTTAATTTGTCAAACACCATTTATTTCAGCACATATTTTAGGATTTTCTAGATTAATTTCAAATCTACGCTTGTGCAAGAGTTGGTGGCCATGAACAAATACGAAGCGCAAATTTTCATTACTTCGGGAATGAAAGCTTAAGGAGAAAAAGAGCTAGCCCCGTGATAAAGACTCGAATCAAATATTATTATTCATGCTTGCAAAACGGTGAGTCTAGAAAATCCAAAAGTTATTTCCTGTGTAAAGTCTACTCTGTGGTTTCATTTAAATTATGGGTTCAAGAAAGCGCAATTCATTTGTTTCTACCACGGTCGTTTCTCCAAATAAGTTTGAAATTTTATTACGTCGAAAGGCGTACACCTATTGACAATGGGCAGATTTAATAGGAATTTAGTGCTTAATAAGTTTTCTATGGACATGATTAAATATGGCTGGAATATTCTTAGTAGTCACACAAAATAAATGGTTGTGATTTCAATCATTAACTTCCTAGCTATTATAAAGACATCCGTTTATGTGTTTACTTTTTTACATTTACCTAATCATATTTAAAAATTACTTTGATAGCTAACTGATTGCCAGGTAAGTGATTAACAGAAATTAAAATATTAACACAAGATAAATGAAGCTCAATAGTTTATGTGAAAATATGACTATTAATTATTACTGAGATTTTACCTGGCGTTTTTACTGTGTCAATTAAGGTTTTTTTTTAACTAGGTTTTGTTTAATTACGCGGGAAATTTTTACAGCGCGGAGATTACCAGCCGATTCTTTTTGGCGTTCACCAGCCGCGAGTTAGCGGCTGTGCTAGTAGTATATTACTTGATGTTTTCGACACTCGTACAACTAGAGAAGGATTGAATCAAATAAATCAGACAGTTAGGAGGAAAATAACAATAAACCTTGAAAACGTTTGCCTTTGGAAGGGCAATTTAGCCCGAGCCCTTGTTCCTAGAACATTTAATGAGCCTAATCTAGTTGAGAGCTTAGTTCGACTTTACAGGCAAAAAAATCAAAGCATCGTTTCAACAGACAAAATGAGAATTATTTTCCATATAACCTCTCAAATTGTCATTGATATGCTAGGTTTACCTTTGTTAGGATTCCTATGGTTGAATCTAACCTTTCTGATAAGTTTAATAGTTGGTCCCCACAGGAGAAAGATTATGTTATAGAAAAACTACTACTTAACTTGTCTTTGTTCCCACTGATTTTCCAATTAAGATTGAGTTTTTTTTATGATCCAACGCCTTAAAAATGATAAAATGTCAATTAATACAGTCCACTTTGAGGGGGAAACCTCATTTTACAATATATCCAATTCAAAATACAATATGAGATGAGATAAGATGATCCTAAGACTAGATCTCCTTGATATATATATATATAGAAGACAAAGGGTCCAATTATAATGAAAGGATACAATGAAGAGCTCTAGCCTACATATGAATATAACACTAGAAATGTAATAATTCAATATCTAGGGCTTAATAAGAGGTTTTATATATAACATGGGGCTTTGTCTAGGGCTTAACGTGCCCCTCCACCTCCCCTTCAAATAAGTGTCGTCCTCAACACTTGACTAATCATGGGTGTTTTTGCATGAAGAACTCATCTTTCCATGTTGCCTCTTGGACTAATAGGTTCTTCCATTTGACGAGGTACCCCATAATTGTGCAATTTGTTAGCTGCTTAACCCTTGTTTCAAGGATTGTTTCTAGTTCTATTATGACTTTCCCTTCTTCATTAATCTCTAGTAAAATAGTTTGGACTGGGATTTTGTTGTCGATTATCTTCTTTAAGCAAGAAACATGGAAGATTGGATGCACACGTGAAGATGGAGGCAACTACAATTTCTAAGCCATGCTTCCAATCCTTTGCAAAACCTTATAGGGGCCATAATATTTAGGTGCTAATTTATTGTACTTCTTTTGTTGCTTGAGGGACATCTGTTTATATGGTTGTAGTCTCAGAAATACTCAATCCCCCACTTCAAATTCCCTTTCACTGCAACGTTGATCAACTTATTGTTTCATCATATTTTGTGCCATAACCAAGTTGTCCTTCAATAGTTTGAAAACCTTCAAGAAATATGTTTTACTTTTCCTAAGGGAAAATTAGTCTAGCGAAGAGTCGTTAAAAGTATAGACATCCCTCAAAGGGTGTACTACAGAGTACAAACGTGAATTGGAGGAGTTGTTAAAAGCATACATGGGAGTGTTCCAAGAGCCTAAAGGGATACCACCTAAGAGGGAAGTGGAGCACGAAATCCAAGTATTGTCGAACTCCCCCTTACTGAATATTGGGTTATATAGACAGTCTGTTCTAGAAGCAAATGAAGTAAAGAAGCAGTTGCAACAGTTGTTGGAGCAGGGTGTGATTCGACCAAGTACCTCACCTTGTGAGTCGTCCATCATAATTGTGCCCAAGAAGGATGGGACTTGGAGAATGTGTATCGATTACAGGGCATTGAACAATATTACACTGAAGAATCGGTACCCTCTACCCAGGATCGATGATCTGTTGGACTAGTTGCAGCATGTCAAGTACTTCACTAAGCTATATTTGAAATTAAGATATCGCTAGATACGAGTCAAAAAAGAAGATACCTGGAAGACTGCCTTCAAGACAACGCAAGATTTGTATGAGTGGTTGATTATGCCATTCGTTTTATACAAAGCACTAGCTACATTTATGAGACCAACGAATGATGTTTTACGACCTTCTCTAGATTCATTTGTTATTGTCTATTTGGATGATATACTGGTTTATAGTGCTACCTGGGAGGAGCATATCTCACATCTTATGCAGGTGTTAAAGACCCTGAAGAAGCACCAGTTGTTGGACAATCTCAAGAAATGCGAGTTTGTTCAGCAGTGTTTGGTGTATTTGGCGTATGTGATCAGTGGAGGTGACCTCAAGATAGATCCCGCCAAGATGGAGGCCATCATGAAATGGCCAGTTCCTACAAATTGCACAAAAGTTAGGAGATTTATTGGGGCAGCATAGTACTTGCAGAAGTTTGTAGCTTTGTTTTCAACTGTAGTTGCACCACTCCCTTCAAACCATTGAAAATATCACTTGAGCACTCGAGCCATTGAAAGAGATATCAAGTCAATTATGAACACACCTACTTGAACAAACAATCTCTTGAGCTTGATCCCTTGAGCTTGATCTTGATTAGACCGTTCTAAAATGGAATCAAGTATACATGGAGGAGGGAAATGTTTTTTTGAGTGGTCATCGAGGAATGTGGAAGAGACAAAAAAAAGTTATGCTCAAGAGTTCAATCACGTGTTGAAGTGAGTATGCAAAACTCCTATAATATGAATGAGAGCATTATAACAAGTATGGTCCATGTCCTCAAGTGCCTTCCTTGGAGGGTCTAATAGAAAAGCACCTATCCCATTATTGTGAACCTCTCCTTGTGATCAGGATGAGGTTATGATTCTAGTTCCCTTAGTGATCCTACTAATCATATATGGATTAAATAATAGCTTTCATAGTATTAATTGTTAGCAGACCCACTATAGCACTAGGAACTATTCATAGACATATTATAGCCTACTTTATATACCTCATTATTATAAGGCACACTAACAATTAAGTTCCTAAACTTATAGTTAGTATCAATTAGGCTATTCCTACTATCACTATTAGTAGTAGGAATATATAGTATTAGTGAGGCCCTATATGTATTCACTATCATATAGTAGAGGTAACTCAAGGAACCAAACAAGGAGTAGAGAGGCTAAAGAGGGAAGACCACTTACAAAACAACAAACTAAGGAGTTAAGGTGTATACACGATCATAAATAGGCATGAGACAAGGCACAACAGACCGAGGAATATAGAAGAAGAATCCACGAGGGAAGAAGATCCCAATCTAAGAGCCAAAGGACCTATACTACCCAGTAGATGTACACAATCCATGGGTGCATCTTGTGAGAAAAGATGAGCATCTGAAGGGCTATGTGGAGTAGGTTCAACTAGTGGATTACTATATAGCCTGAGTGGGCCTAATGGTTAAGAACATGTGTTTCCTCTAAAGAGGTCACAAGTTCAAATCCGAAGGGGGGTAGGGTATATACCTTCGTAGACTTTAGCAGTCAAATCGTTGTGCGGAGGGGTCCCTTGTCCCACAAACAAAGGAGTCTCATACACCAATTTGGAGGGGTCCCTTGTCCCACAAACAAAGGAGTCTCATACACCAATTTGGTGTTTGACTTGGCCGTGACCTTAAAAATAGATTATTATTATTATTATTACAAGGCATACTAACAATTAAGTTCCTAGACTTATGGTTAGTATCAATTAGGCTATTCCTACTATCACTATTAGTAATAAGAATATAGAGTCATACTAACAATTAAGTTTTATTACAAAGCATAGTAACAATTAAGTTCCTATACTTATAGTTAGTATCAATTAGGCTATTCCTAGTATCACTATTAGTAGTAGGAATATAGAGTATTAATGAGGCCCTATACGTATTCACTATCATATAGTAGAGGTAAAGGGAACCAAACAAGGAGTAGTGCGGCCAAGGAGGGAGGACCACCCTGAGAGGATTGAGGAGAACCACTTGCAAAACAACAAACTAATGAGGTAAGATGTATACACGATCATAAATAGGCCTGAGGCAGGGCATAACCGACCGAGGAATATTGAAGAATAATCCAAGAGGCAAGAAGGCCCCAATCTAAGAGCCAAAGGACATAGACTACCGAGTAGATGTACACAATCCAGGGGTCCATCTTGTGAGAAAAGATGAGCATCTGAAGGGCTATGTGTAGTAGGTTCAACTAGTGGTTTACTATATCCACAACCCCACCTTATTCCCTGAGTTTTCCCCATAGAAATTCTCAGAGATAAGGGAGGTTGGATGCGGATTATGCAACCATTGAAGCCATTGTTTAACTCAAGAATAACAAGCCTTCAGCGTGTCTCATGCTTTGGGATGTTTGTAGCAGTGAAGAAGTGCACGAGTTTGTTGCTCTCACGGACTCACATTAGTGGAATTTGGTTGG
>JASDQU010243754.1:59940-71697 GCA_032191745.1 Picea mariana | reverse complement strand
AATCTTCTTTGTCATACTTTGGCCATGGTTACCATTACCAGCTGTATTGCTCCTATTCCTAGCCATGCTTATGCTATGCTGCTCGTCTCTGGAAATTGCTTTTTTAACCTCCACCTATATATTTGATTAAAAAACAAAGAAATCTGAACTAGTCATGACTTGTAAACCTTTTAAACTTGTCAAGAGAACAAAAGAGAAAAGCAAGTTACCATTCGGCCATCAATGTTGTGCGTTTCAAATAGAACCCTGTCTGCCACAGCTGGATCTGCAAAAACAACAAAGCCAAACCCCCGCACCCTGCCTGTGATTCTGTCCTTCTTAATCTCTGCTTCCAGGACATCTCCAAACGTCTTAAAATAATCCTTCAATCGTTCCTCTGTTATCTCCGATGATATCCCACCAATGAAGAGCTTCCCCTGATCTGAATCCATATTACAACACTGCCAACACCAAATCCATGTCATGAAAATATAAAATCTGAATCATACAAAAACACTTCAGAAGAATCAAACAAATACGCACATAATCAAAAAGTAAGACCAGAAAAGAGAATCCGACTCACCAACCGTTTAGAGGATAACACAGCCAAAAAGAAATTTGATGAAAAACCTAATTCTCAAGTAATAACGTAGAGACACCCCGAAATCTGATTCGGTTAAATTGCAAAACACCACAATTTGAATTGTATTTAGGCGCAGACAGTGGAGGATCGTCGATGCTTGAGGAACTTTTCACCGAATATAGTACGCCTGGGTAGTGAGTTTGTCTATATATATAGRRKAGCATGACGTTGGATTCCCCAAATCTAGCCCCGACGCCGGATAAGTGGTCGGCTCCATGACGTTGGATTCCCCAAATCTAGCGCCTATGTGGACATATTAAGAGACGTGTCTAATAAAGACTGAAACAACTTAGGTCAACTTTATTGTTTCTATTAAACGATGCAAATAGCTATGAGTAATTTTCACACGTGTAAAATTTACATACGAAGGAAATGTTCAATATTTCAGAATGGGCTTTCTTTCATCATCAAATATACTTCATATGTATTTTACAAATAATTATTTATAAGTTGTTTGGTGTCCATATTTTACCAATAATTATTTATAAGTTGTTGGGTAGTTTATTTTTCAAGTTTTGTTTTGGTAGTTTATTTAATAAATATTTTTTTAATGGATGGAAATATTGTGGTTATAAGTTTTAGTTTATTAAAATGTGTTTATCTTTGAAATTTTAAAAAATATATATAATAATAAAAAAAATTCTAGATTAAATTTATGAATAAATTGAGTTTGTTTACTTTTTAATTTATTATACTTATTGTTTTTTCATAATTAAAATTTATGTGTGAAATGGAATATAATAATAATAATATTCTAATTTTAAGATCATTATCTAAATTGGTGTATGAGACTTCTTTGTTTGTGGGACAAGAGACCCCCTTCCCTCAAAGATTTGAGTATTAAAGTTTAAAAAAGTGTACATATTATAGCCCTTTAGATTTGAACATGTAACCTCCTACTCATAGAAAAGAATAGATTTCTTTATTAATATTATCATTTTGATACCATTAAAAAATATTTTGAATTCTTAAATGTTCTTTCATAATTCAACCATAAATAGACTTAGGCCTATATGTGAATGGATCAAACTACCCTCCTCTACACATTTCACAACCCTAGGAGGTCTTGGATTCAAGTTTAATTGGGAAACATTTTAAATACTAACACAAGCATGAGGTTTACTAGCACTAGCAACGAAATGACCCTAAATTCACGGAAAGGTATAACCCCAAAATGCTTATCGTCGAGTCATTGATAGTAGGCCCTATCAACAAGTCATTGATAGTAGGCTCCCAAATACATGTTACATGTTGAGTAGGCCCTATCAACAAGTCATTCATAATAGGCTCCCAAATACATGTTGATGGGTCATTGATAACAAGTCCCCAAGTGCATGTTGACGAGTCATTAATGGGAATACAGAGGATTGTAAACCAAACTATAAAGGGAGATTAAACCTCTTAGTGGATATATAGAGAAATTTCATTGATGGATTATCTATAACACTTATTTTTATAACTTTAGTCTGGATAAAAAAATGTACTAGAAAAAATTAGAAAAATAACCTCACAAATCAAATAGGTGATTTTATGAATTCATGTTTTCTTTGTATATATATTTTTATTAAAAAACCAATTATAATATAAAATCATTTATATTATAATAGTGATATTAAAAAATCAATTATAATATAAAATCATTTATATTATAATAGTGAAAGAGTAAAATACAACACTACAATATGTAAGAATTTTAATCCAATTATGTCGAAGATGTTCTTATAAGGAGATGGTACCTCTCAAACACTTGTTTCTATGGGCTCTAGTCTTGATAAAGGGATGGTGAAATATTAATATGATATTTTTATTTTTTTACAATGTTTATGTAGTTTTTTTAATTTTTTAATTGAAAGTTATTTTTAATTATTTTTAATGATAAAAAAAAAAATTGAAAAAGTTAAACAATTAACCTCACAAATAAAATAGGTGATTTTATGAATTCCTATTTTATGTGAATATGTTTTTATTAAAAAAACAATTATAATATAAAATCATTTATATTATAATAGTGAAAGGGTTACAATACAACACTGCAATATGTAGGAATTTTAATCTAATTATGTTGTTCTTTTAAGGAGGTGGTACCTCTCAAACACTTTGATACACAAAAAATCTTACATTCATACACATAAAATTCACACTTTGAAATTCATACATTCATCAACATAAAATGAAGGAACAATGAGATGAAAATAAAAATCGTGTCATAGAATATATATATTCAACATCATCTAAATTGTACATTTTTTACAAAATGGCACCTCGTGCCCAATATACAAAACGACAACAAGTGCTTTAACATGGAAAACAGCCATATGGTGGCCTATATACACAATGGCAGTAATTGGTAAATCATTGACCATTTCCACCCTCGCCACCCTCAGGAGCATCCTAAAAATCTATCTTTCTTCTCTTGCTTGAGGAATCACCTCGAGTAGTTTTGGGCCCAGGCGTGCTTCGTCGCTCCGAAGATTGCACAAAGAAATAACATTGTTATAAGTTTTTTTCCTCAATGAATTGAAAGACATACAAAATGATACTTTGTAATATAACCTAAGACAACTCACTGCATATGCTACGGATAATCATCAGGGTGTTACCCTCCTCTATGACCCCAATCTCTCAGTGATGCCATCATGCGTCAGTTACAATTATCAAATATAGAAAATTAAACAAATATGCGTAAAATCAAATTCATGATACATAAAAAAAAATACCATCAACACATAATCTCACCGTGAATATCTCGAGCCTCGATAGAGATTCGTTGGCAGGTGGAGTGCTTGGTTTTACAACCTGCTCCAAGGAAACCTCTGTTGTGGTAGCCTCGGTGGATGGGGTTGATGGAAATGGTGGTGGGGGAAGGTGGCATACGGGTGCATCCATTGTGGATGTATGTGATGGAAGAGGTGGTGCGGATGGGTGGCCTGTGGGTGAATCCACTGGTGATGCATGGAATAATACAAATGCTAGAGGTGGTCAACGATGGACCCCCACAGGCTGTTCAAGTGATGAGAACTCCCTTGGCCTAGAGTAAGCTAAACTAGAAGCAGATCCTAAGTGTTGAGGGAGTGAAATAGTACTATAACTAGTGAATATGTTTGCAGCCTACACACATATTAATAATATTGAACTATTGGTACCAAATAGTAAAATTAAAAAATAGAAACACAAAAAATTTGAGATTTAAATGATATTTAACTATACACATGATACATGTGATGCAGGTGACTTGTCCATCCCAGATGGACATTCCCCAGCATCATCTGGTCCCACATTCTATAGAAACACAAGAACATTAAAAAATTGTGGATGCCATAAAATAAAGAAATGACTATGGTGAATTTATCAAATGTGACACGTACATGTGTATGGGGTATCCCAATGAGAAGGTTGTATTTACTACTGCATCAGTGGTGGAGATATGCATTGATGCATCTATTAGCACATGAAATGCACTGGAGTTTAATTCCACCTCATTTGTTTTTGTTTTTGTTTGAACACAACACAATTGGTCTTCTAAAGACCATGAGTCGGGTCTTGGTCATTTGGGTCATTTATTTACAACTCAAGGTTCAGTTTGATTGAGTCATGGTTAAGAGAATTTGAGCATCATTTTTTACTTATTAGTGAGTGGTTAATCTTGGTTAAGGCGTGGTCAAATTGATCAAGTCACATGGTTATCATAGAGTCTTGTTGCCATCATTTGAAAAGGACAAGTCTAAAGGTTAGTTCATTCTATTTTAAATAGTATTGAGGTTGTTTTATGTCATGTACAAAGGGTTACTTAGGCCTTCAAAATAAAATTTGTACCTTTATTTCTTGTAACCTATCAAATTGAAGTTCGTTGCAAAAGTTCTTAACGTTTCGTTGCGCTAAACTGTCAATTGTCAAATCATTGCAGAATCATCCCATCCTTATAACCATTTGTAATCATAAGTATTAGGCATGGGATTTAGTGGTGTCCTGGTCTCAAAGTCATGCCATTATGATTTATTATCAAAAGTGGGCTCTTTGATCATGCTACAGTCATCAAAGAATTTAAACTTCCCTCACTATGAAAATCATTATTCGTTGCCAAAATTTTGTTTATGCCCAAAGTCTCAAAAGTATTTCTCTTCGATGATGTTAAGACCCTGAGTATTGCTCATACCTTCCATCCTATCAAGATTATTCTTCTCTAGTCCTATCCCTTACTAGATTCTTGTTTGTTGCAGAAAATCCAGCTCACTGCAAAATTCCACTTGTTGTTGAAACCTTGTTTCTTAATTAAACCTTAACTATCTAATAATTCCTTTATACTGTTGAATTTTGCTACTATCAAAGCTCGCCCCATTCATCTCACCCTCATATAGGCATACATGGAACCTGACAAGAAAAATAAGAAGACATACAAGGGAGGCGAGATCGTGAGGTTTGAACCTCATGATATGCAGTTGTTGAATTCAAACCCTGTCTTTAGAAAGTCTTTTCAAAGAGTGGGATGCCTCACTTTCTGTGAAAAGTTGCAGGGAGGTCACATGGAAGTATCCAAGCAGTTCGCCATGAAGTTTGATGGGGTCAAAACAAGAGTTGGGCCATTAGAATTTCATGTTACAGAGAAAATTGTTGCAACATCTACAGAAATACCTTTTCAAGGTGAGAAATGGTTCAAGGGGATGGCCTTAGACCCTGCATACTGTAATGACTACCTCAAGCCAAAGTATCAGAATGAAAACATGTAAAAATAAGTGTCAAGAAATCATATGATAGATCATTATGACAAGATGCTAAGAGTTATTCAACGATATTTTACTTTTGAAGGGCGCTTCAACATGGTTTACCAGTATCACATCAGACTCCTTGACGCAACCTGCCCCTCAACGAGCAAGTCGCTCCCACCAGGATCTCCTTCAACCACGGGCCCGAAGAGTCTAAGCTCCTCCAACTCCCCTCGGGAGTTACCCACGGTATCCTCCTTCGAAAATCAGGAATGGCAATGTTATATTTCACTGCCCCTTTCAAACACCGAACTCCGAATTCTGAATTAACGCCACCTATCTTCCATTAATACCTGGGGTCCCACTCAACTACGTCACCTCCTTCGCTTGTGTGATCAGGGATCGCGGGATCGCGATTTCACTGGTCACAATTCCCTTGCATCACAAAACCCCGATCTCTGATTCTCCGATGCCACCTGTCAACATCCTATGGTGAGGCCTAATGCCTTGACACCTGTCCACCACTTGGCTATCGGGAAATCGCGATTCGGGAATTCGCGTCTCCTGATGCACAAGGTCACAGACCTTGCAAAACTCTGAACCCCGACTCCTCAGGATCCTTTTCCACGTGTCCCCTCTCCGATCTACGGCTCAGATCGATTTGGGGAATCACATCTCNGCACAAGGTCACAGACCTTGCAAAACTCCGAACCCCAACTCCTCAGGATCCTTTCCCACGTGTCCCCTCTCCGATCTACAACTCAGATCGATTTGGGGAATCGCATCTCGTGATTTCTCGGGGTGTAGAACTCTCACCTTGTAAATCCCCGAATGCCGAAACCCTGAAGTCCGATGGACTTGGGTTCTCCACACCTGTGTTCACGGGTTATCTCCCGCGCAACTCCTCCACAATCGGACGGTCCTCGGGATTTCGCGTTTCTCCTTGACAACTCTAAGTCATCGATTCTCCTCCTCTTGAAGAGTTCCTCCGTCTCGCCACCTTTGTCCTTTATGAACTCCACGGGAGTCTGTTCCCACAACGACACAAAGGTATTCTTCCAGGCTCATTTCTGAGATGCTCGTAAAGAACTATCCCTCCTGAGCTTTGTCTCTCTTTCTCTCTCTGACTCCTTCAGAGGTTCCTCACGTTCTTCTGTACTCGACTTCCAACAGCTCTTGAAGTGTTGAAGTTGTCTAGACCTGTGCAATCCTGCTAACATGGTCCAGTCCTCTTTCTCTCAGACTCGGCCCTGAGACTTCAATTCGACCTGCACTCACCTGCACGGTCCGGACAACCCAACATAACCCTGGCAACAGAGAACAAAAGTTCAACTGCTCAGCCTCCTCAACACACTCTATGTGGAGGAATTCAACTACACTCTATGCAGGAATCTCCTGGATTAAGCAGAGAAACAATTGAAACTCATTCCCTCATTCTCTCAGGTTTCTAACCTGATAGGCAATCACATATGCAGCATATAGAAGATAAGCATAAAAGGAAACAAGCATGCAAAAGCATAATATCAACAACACACAGAGATCAAACACATCCATGAGATTGAATCAAATCTTTTTCTATTAATTCAATGTCTGTACATGGAATTTCTTCATAAGCTCTCTAGTCTGCTCTCTTCTTGCTCCTGTATGAATGAGAATACAATGTACAAGGGAGGGTGTCTATACTCCGTTTTCCCTCTCGAAAGCTAAAACTGTCTAATCTACAGTTAATTCCTACCTATCAGCTTTAATAGTATTAAGTGCCTTCCTATCTATAACATAATACAAGTGCACTCGGCTTTGAATTCCTTTAGTTAAACGGCGGCGCAACAATACCAAGGTAGAATTCAAAAAAAAAATAGGTTTGCTGGCTTGTCCAGCTGTATGCTCTCTTTTCACGCGCTGGCTTGCTTGGTAGGTGAGCGATGCTCCTGCATCATTCCTCGTGCATTTCTCTAGTAAGAAATCTCTCAATATACTTGTTTACCTTTATAGAAGTTTGGGGAAGATGGCTGACAAAGTGCAAGCAAAGTCTAAGTAGATTGAACACAGTGCCTTTCATCTTGGCCTCATAAAGCTCCTGGTCTTAGAAGAACTTAAAAAAACAAATGGAGAGTGGGATTCCTTTTTCACTACAACAGGGTTTAGTCCAAAAGCTACTAGTTCTCCAACTTCTAAGAGGAGTACCCTTTCTACAAGTGATAAGGAAGCCTCTAGTAGTGCCAAAAGAAAAAGGGATAAAGAACAACAACCAGTCATAGTTGAAACCCCTAAATCTATAGTTGAAATCTTTCTCAGTAAAGAATCTAAGGAGAAGAAACATTGTAAAAAACCATTAGAGCAGGGTATGATGAGTGTTGAAGATGTTGTAGAGACCCCTACCAATAATAAAAGTAAGATGCAAGAAAGAAATCTTGAATTCATTGTTGAAGCAGTGAAAATTCTAAAACCTAGAAAACCTTTGACTAGGTCAGCATTGAAAAAGCTAGCTCCTATAGATGAAGGTGCAGTTAAGGTTCATATTCATCATGAAACTGAAGAAATTGTAGAGGTACAAGTCTCATCAACTGAAAAGGTAATTTTCATTCAAGAGGTATCTACAAAGGAAAAACCTAGCAGACCTATGACCAGATCAACAACAAGAAATTTTTCCTATAATGAGGAGATTAACTCTGAAACACCTATTCACGATGAGCATGTACAAGTTATTGAAGTTCATTCCCCATCTGAAGAAAGTGATTTGAGAGTCAAGAGACTCGATAACTAGCTCAAGGAAGCACAAGCTCTAATTGGGCAGCTAAGATAGGAAAACAATATATCAAAATCCTTAGAGTGTGATAGACTATATATCCAAGTTGTTTTGATGATGAAAGGGTTCGAGTGATGAGAATTTGAGGCTTAGACTCTTTTGTTTTATTTTGAAGTTCCATACTCTCTGTATTTGGATTTGAGGAATCTAATGCAATTGAAGATCATATTTTGTTCTTTCCAACTTGTTCTTTATCTTCCGCTTTAATGGAATATTGTTTATGAATGATTCATCTACAGTTTATTTTACAGGATATGCAGTAAACGATTTTTTTCATATGTTGTGAGGTTTCCCCATTCAAGTATTCTATATTTCTGAATTAGGAAGTTCCTAGTTTATGAAAAATTCTTCAGTAAGTGAGTCAATTGAGATAGAAGTGAGATTGTTTGATTTACTTCAGTGTTCTTCTACATTTTCTTCTATTCATTTTGTTAAATATTTGTGGATTGGAGGTTGACTTAGCCCTTTCTTGTTGGAGCATAGTTTATGTTCATTTTATGAGTTGGATTGAGTCTCATACTATATCAGTTTGATCCATTATCAAAGTTTAACATTCATCCATTTATCTTAATAATCTGATGGGTATTGGGCTTATCCTTATAGTGGTCTAAGGGTGATTCTTGGTGCTAATAACGTCCATGGGCATAGAGGGTCTGCTACATGGACGTAACAATTGCAAAACAATATACAATAAAATATCAATATAAATACACGTAATACAAAACTAATATATAACAATTAAGAACATAGTGATGGTTAATATATTAACCTCCTCCATGAAGCTATGTTGTCCACTAGCCTCCATAGGCCAATAGTAGGTATGCCCGCAGCTCGAGCATCTGTGAGGTTCACATGGACGACTGTTATTTCCATGTGCCCTCTCCTCACTAAAATTTGTTGTACGGGGTGAAGCTCCAACCCCTCTATCAATGTCATCGATAGTCACCTCCTATCAAGACAGTGCAACAAAACTTCCATGTTGCACTAGGTTCTAGGTCAAGATCTCTGCAACAGGAGGATGTTGGGTAGGGGGTCAGGCCTTTTCCTGGCGGGATGAGGATCTAACATGGGATCGCGCCTGACATGCTCTCGGTCCTATGTGGACCCTTGACCCACCCTGTAGAAATCACCCATGTCAAAGTAGTTGACATGGTGACCCGCAATAAATTTCGCCCATAATTTTCTCAAAAAATATGAGGGCACCTCCCTGTTATTGCAGGGAGGTTTATCAAAAACCATATATCACCTGGTTTCTATCCAATCCAATGTTGTAGTACTCAAACATTCTTTCCCTATACTCTGAAATAGGAGTCAATTCCCCTTGATCACTTGCAATGGACCTCGCAATGATGTCCAAAGAAGTAGCCAAGGACACTCTGCTTGGTTCTCTGGTTCCCCTTAACTGATCTACAAGTTTTCTTAATGTGTCCAACCCCTCATCAATTTTGATTTTTAGATTGGGTGGTTGTGGTGGGTTGGGGTTTTGCTTTCCTTGGTCTGTTGGTGGGCGATTTATATTGTCACCATGGTTTACTTCAATGAGCAGGTCATTATGTAGTACACGAAAAGACCCCAAATTCACTGAAAGGTATGACCCCCATAGTGTTTATCAACAAGTCATTTATAGTAGGCTCCCAAATACCTCTTGATGGGTCATTAACGGCAGGCCACCAAGTGCATGTTGATGAGTCGCTAATGGCATGATAGAGGATTGTAAGCCAAATGAGAGAGAGAGAGAGAGAGAGAGAGAGAGAGAGAGAGAGAGAGAGATTCCATTGATGGATCATCTATAGCACTTGTTTCTATGGGATCTAGTCTTGATAAAGGGATTGTGAAATATTAATATGATATATTTTTTTTAAATTACAATCTTTATGTAGTTTTTTTAATTGAAGTCTATTTCAAATTATTTTTTGTGATAAAAAAAAATGCAATAGAAATAGTTAAGAAATTAACCTCACAAATAAAATAGGTGATTTAATGAATTCCTCTTTTCTCTGCATATGGTTTTATTAAAAAATAAATTATAACAAAATCATTTATATTATAATAGTGAAAGGGTTACAACACAACACTACAATATGTAGCACTTTTAATCTAACTACGTCAAAGATGTTATTGTACGGGGATGGTACCTTTGAAGATTTTGTCGCATGTCAATGACCTATGAAACATCACCACAACACCTCCTTTGCATCCCTCCATACCATTGTGGAAAATGTTAGAAAAACGGGATCGCGGAGCAATAAAATAAAACAAATGCGGAAATAAAACACAGAAGATACCTGATACAATAGAGACACAGATATACGTGGTTCACCCAGTGTGGGCTACATCCACCAGAAAAATTTACAGTTCCTTCCTTTATTATTATCCATCAAATGAAGGGATACAACCTACAGCAAACCCGATGTAACTTCCTCTTCGTTCTCTCATAGTCTCCTATCTCATAATACAATATTTGCTATCATACTTAGCCACAAAACATTTCCTTCATAAAAGAGGGTTGCCTTCTAGGGAAAAAATCCCTAACGTAATTTCTACCGTTAGATCTGCGACCTTATAATGAACAGTCCAAATTTATAATGAAATTACAATATACATTTACAAGGCAATTTTTCCTTCGGGGGGACGCTTGCCCCCAAACCCCGCAGAGGGGGTAACCCCCCTCTACACTCCCCCACGTGGAAGTGTGTACATTCTTCTGGGGTGTAAATTCTTCATGGGGTATCAATACGTCCAAAAACAAAGACCTCTAAATCTAGAAGATAACCAGGATCCACAACCAAAAATCTCCCACTTGGAGACTAATCTCAACAACTCCACCATTGTTGTATCTGTTGGACTATGAACCTTCTTTTACCTAGAAAATTTCTCATATTCACCTTCATGCTTGAAGCCCAACTGAAACTGATCAAGAACTCAGTTTCTCCTTGGCTACTCCCTTTGTTAACATGTCTGGAAGATTCTGGCTAGTGTGTATCTTTTCCAACTTCAAATGTCCATCTTCTAAGACAAATTGTATGAAATGGTACCTCAGATATATATGCTTAGTCTTCGAATGGAAGGTTGAGTTCTTTGCAAGATGAATGGCACTCTCACTGTCACAGTACAACCTGCTAGTCTCTTGCTTCTTTCCCAATTCCTCCATAAACCTCTGTAACCAAATCATTTTCTTACTAGCCTCTGTAACAGCAACATAATTTGCTTCTGTTGTTGAAAGTGAAACAACCTTTTGTAGTTTCGAAATCCAACTTATTGTTGTTCCACCTATATTAAAAACATACCCTGTGGTGCTCCTCCTGCTATCTTTATCACCTACCATATATGAATCAACATATCCCTGTAGAACAATGTCTGAACCTCCAAAACATAATGCATGAGTAGCAGTACCTCTCAAATACCTAAGAATCCACTTTGTTGCCTCCCAATGTTCTTTACCTGGATTTTTCATATACCTGCTCACAACTCCCACTGGATGTGCAATATTTGGTCTTGTACAAACCATCGCATGCATCAAGTTGCAAATTGTTGATGAATAAGGGACCTTGGACATGTATTATATATCCTCCTGTGTCTTGGGACACATTTCCTTAGTTAATTTGAAATGGATGGCCAAAGGTGTACTA